>JAAMXP010000192.1:0-30916 GCA_019693395.1 Ettlia oleoabundans
GGGTGGGGGGGCGGTGGCGGGCGGGCGCACGGGGGGCGCAGATGCGGTTGTTGATTGGTTGTTGTGCACCTCTCGTAATGGTAGGCAATTGCACATGTGTGTAATGTGCTGCACCAGGAATTTTCCTGCATGTGGCGGGGTGCAGGATGTGCCTGCACGCGGAGGGAGAACATATGCTTGCTGCCTGGCTTGCTCGCCTGCAGTGCTCACGCCTTCCCCGTCATCGTTCCCACTCTACTTGGCCCTTACATGTGCAGGGAGAAGCGTGCTGAGGCCAAGCGCCAAGGGCGACGGTTGGACCTTGATGAGTCGGACAGCGACTATGATGAGGCTGATGGGGCTGCAGGTCAGTGGGTGGGCTGGTGCCAGGGCAAACAGTCGGTGATCAACAAGAATGGCAGGGCGGGTGGGTGGGTGCAGTGTGGGCAGCCGGCTGATTGGATATGAATGCTGTTTCTAAAGTGTGTCAGCTGGCTGTCCTGAAGCTGCATGGGTGGACTGGTTGGTGAGTGGCTGGTCAGGTGGAAGCTAGGCATTGAAGGGTGCCAGGGCAGCGAGGCATAACAGCAAAACCCATAACAAATTGATGATGCCACAAGTCTGCTGGCCACCGCTTGTCCACTTGTTGCCCCTGCAGGGTCTGACTCTGACTCAGCGCTGCCTGCCGGGGTGGAGGACGATCCCTTCTTCAAGCAAGAGGCCGACCCCTTTGATGATCCCTTCTTCCAGGTGGCTGTGGTCAGGCCGTACAGTGCACATCTGTGCTGTGTATGTTGCTCCCGCAGTTGTACCATGCTGTGACTTATATGCAGGAGGATGGACTGAAATGGAGAGCAATGCTGGGGGCTGCGGGGGCATTGATGCGCCGCTGGGACCTTGGCACCCCCCCCACCACCACCACCAAAAAAAAAAAGAAAAAGGAACAAACATCACCCTTTTGTATAAGCACCCCCCCCACACACACAGCTGCTTGGCTCTATGTCTTGCCCTGGACTTGGTCAACAACAATACTGCTTGACTTGTGTGTTGGACAGGATGGGCCGGATGCCGATGCGGCTGAGGCCGCTGAGCTGGCAGGCGGGGACAAACCGAGCAGGCGGCCGAAACAGCAGCAGCAGCAGCAGGTGGAAAAGAGGAGGGGGAAGAAGGGCAAGGGTAGGCAGCGTGGGGATGATGATGATGAGGCTGTTAATCCCGGCAAGCGCGCTGAGCTGGAGATGCTCCTGATGGATGATGCTGCCCTGCTGGCGCCAGCTCGTGGCGGCGGCGGAGCCATGGGAGGCATGCCAGCGGGCGTTGACAATCAGCGGGAGGATCAGCATGGGCAGAGAAGCAGCGGTAAGGGCAAGGCGAGTCGGCGTGAGCGGCTGCGGCTGAAGAAGGAGGCACGAAGGAAGGAGCGGCAGCAGGGGTCGGATGACGAGGATGCGGCGGCTACAGGTGGGCCGCTCCGTGCCGCGCTGTGCCATGTGCCGGCTCCTCACCTGCCCATGAGTGTAAAGCGTGCGGTGGTGTGGACCCATCACAAGTTGCAACGTTGGCGGTGGCAACCCACGCCAGCCCCTCCCTGTGGCCAGCTCTTGGCACCACCATCAGCAAATCGCGTTGCCAGCGCTATCATCCTCACGACAGCCCTACCCACGCCACCCATTGTGCTCCATCCGTGGTGTGTAGCTTCTACCCCGTGGGACTCAAATGACCCCCCGTCGCCCATGCCCACACCCATGCAATGCAGGTGGTGCTGCCTTCAAGGGCGTGGATCTGTCTGACCCTCGCTTTGCCCAGCTGCTTACCTCCCACCACTTTGTGCTCGACCCAACTGACCCGCGCTACAAGTGAGGATGGGGCCATGGTGGTGTGTGGTGGCCACGCGCTCGCCCTGGGTGTCAGTGCGAGCGGCTCAAAAGTGCTTTGCCTCGGCCCTTGCCGCTGCTGCGGGCGCTTATGCCTTGCCAATGTGAACTTCCACACATTTTACCTTCAACAGACGTCCTGAGACCAAGGCATCACACATTCCCTCTGCTTCCACCATTTACTGCACAGGGACACATCGGCCGGCGTGGCGACCGAGGTGGCTAAACGCCGCAGCCAAGCAGCAGTCGCTGGCAGCAAGCAGCAGCAGCGCCAGCAAGTGCCTGTGGCGCAGCCCGGAGCTGAGGTGAAGGGGGGCAGCAGTAGCGGTAGCGGCGCCAACGCCAATGCAGCAGCGGCTGGTAAAGCTGACCTCAAGCTGCTGGTGGCCTCGCTGAAGCGCAAGACAGCAGCAAAAGCGCAAGGCGAAGGCGGAAGCAAACAGCCAGACGCAGGAGGGCAGGCTGCAGCAGCGAATATGGGCAAGCCCAGAAAGAAGAAGCCAAAGTTTTGAGGTCTGAGATACAGTTACGCTTTTATCCGCCCCAGGACTGACTGTGACGTACAGCACAGGCACCCAAAAGTGCCAGCTGCTTGATTACGCCTTGTAACTGCTGGACGATTGGCCACAGTATGCCAACAAAGGAACAGCAGGCAGGCATCAGGGGACCACAAAGGACAACACTGCAGCAGGGAAAGCAATGATTGGGAGGAGGGAAGGCAGCCCGGGCTATGCATGCCTGGCATACACCTCGTTGCCCTGCCCGGTTCCGAGGTGCAGATGAACTCCAATTGAGGACGCCGTCCAGCACTCAGCTCACAGTGAGATGCAGGAAGCTGTGGCACTTGAGGAGCCGTTCACAGCAACTTGAGCGCCACATCCTCGCCTTTGCTGCGCGGCGGCACAGCCTGTGTCATTGCCTGCTGCTGCCGCTGCTGCTCCACAAGCTCCATCATGCGCCCCTCAACCGCCTCACGCCACTGCGACCATCCAATGAAGGGATGCTGTTTGCATGGGGGTCATGGCACGGGCTGATGCGGCAGGCACCGTCCTGGCTGATGTCAACAGCATTTGCCACGCCTCACACACCTGCGCCACAATGCACACAGCCTATCCTTGCAGTGGCCCAGCGGCTAAGCCTGCCGCTGCCTTCTCGTGTGTTGAATGAGCGCACCCACCTCTGTGGGTCGGTCCATGATGCCCAGCTGGTTCAGCACCAGGCAGATGTGCTTGCAGTTATGGCGGCGGAAGCGGTAATCGAGACAGGCGCATGTGTGCTTGTCATCCTTCAAGGTCACGGTGTAATGGTTGCCAGTGGAGCCAAGCACCGCAAATCTGCAGGGGAACAAGGGAGGGAGCGGCGCAGGGGCGCACCACATACAGCTGCGAGGAGCGGCTACATCGGCAGGCTGGCGCGGTGTGCTGAGCAGAGTAGAGACCAGGAGCACGAGCGCCCACGGCTGCGCCTCCTTTTCACTTCCTTCTCCAGAACCGGCTCCCTTGATGGATGTTTGCATCTGGCTAACCAAACAAAGCGATTGCAGCCACACTATGCAACCACGTGCCAACCAACTCCCAGCTACTGGGTGACACTGTCCAGCAACCCGTCACAAACTGCCAGTCGCTCAGACTTCCCCATTTCAATGGTCTCCCCAGCCACCATTGCCGCCCCCTCACTTGGCTTCATCTTGCGTCAGCTCCATCAGACAGTCCAAGTGTAGGTGCTTCATGCGCGCTAGCAGCAGGTCATGAGGGTCCCTCCGCTCCTCCTGGCTCAGTTCCTGGCGGGGGGAAAGAAGGCAAGGAGCAGGAGATGAGGGATTCAAGTGCAGGAGTAGGGGGTGAAGGACATGAGTCTTACAGCATGAGAAGCAGGGAATCCCACTGCCTTTGCATGGGCCCGGATCAAGCCATGCTGTAGGTAGCCGGCAGCTCTCACCTCTAGAGCCGGATCATATGGCCGTCGTGGCGCCGCCCGGGGGTTTGCCCCCCTGCATGCCTGCAGGTGCTGGCGGTGGCCGCGCTCCATCTGCCGCCCACATCGAGGGCACACACCCTCCACCACAAACTGCCCTAGCTCCCGGTCAAGCCGCTCAGGAGCTGGAGGCATGCAGGGGAGGGTTGACGAGCAGGCAGTTGGCAGCCGCCCAAATGGGGAGTTGGGCAGGCAGAGACGGAGTAAGTGGCAGTGTATGGTGTGGACAGCAGCGTTGGGGTGGGCCGAGAAATGCGACACATAACGCGCAGCAGTGAGAAGGTTTGCAGTACTGGAGGAGGAAGCGCAGAGTTGTGCTTATCAAGGCGATGGTTAGGCTGATGCAGTGCGATACAGGGCAGCAGCAGGGCAAGTGTTCACCGCTTTCTTTCTGGGGCTTGGGCTGCTGCTGAGATTCCTGCAGGCGTGTCGACCGCCTGAATGGCTGCTCCTCTGCCCCCACCTCCCGCTTCACTTTCACTCGGGGCTTGGCCTCATGCGCTGGTTTGCCCTTCTTGGCCTTCTTGGAGCCTGCTGCGCTGCCTGCTGCTCCCCCACCGCTCGCCTCCAGTTCCGCCCTCAAGCTCGGGATGCCCAGTGCCATCAAGCGCTCCCGGTTGCGTGCGATGCTGCACCATAGATTGCAAGCAACATGTAAGGAAAAGGGTTGAGGAGGCTGGGGGTTGTGGGGGTTGTTACGTTGCAGGGCAGGGGAGCAGGAGCGTGCAGCCGCCGCTGCCGCAGGGAGTGCGGAAACCCTGGCAGGCAGTAGGCTTGTGGCGCTGCTGAGTAATGTGAGGCTTTCACGAAACAAGCAGATCCCTGCAGGTATGTGAAGCGTTTAGAGCTGGCGGGCCAACAATACGCACAGGGCCGCTCGCTCCCGCTCCAGCGCGGTGAGACCATCATCTTCGTCTTGGGTGTTTTCTTTTACCGACTGGTCCAATTCCAAGGCACGCTTCTTTCCCTTTGCGTTGCCCGTGACAAACATGCAGGTTTTGAACGCTGTCAGGGATTTCAAAGCAGACCAATGAACGGATGGTCGGCTTCAAGCGCATGTGAATGTTCTGGCGTTTAAAGTCGCGCTGATGAACAGTGGTGCGACACTCAGCAATACACCGTACCGCCACAGGTGGCGGTGACCTTGTCGTCGCAGGTGTATACAGCAATGCTCCGCCAGCTGCTCGTCAGCTTCAGTTGCCTTTTACGCAGATTCAAAAGGACATTTTGCCTGGCATTGGCGGACTGCACGTGCACACAGTTGCGATGCAAGCATTCTGTTGTGTTCGGCAGAATCTCTCTGGCAGGTTATCAGGCATGTTACTGTGGACCAAGCGAGGGTAGCCACACATGTATGTGCAGGAGCCATCCAAGGGCAGGGCGGGGCACCTTGCGATACCAGCTGGGTGGCACGCAAGGATTGCTGGGCTCATAGCCCTGCACTGGGTTCAGGGGTTTGCCCCAGCGATCGCTGCTGCTGCTGCTGCTGCTGCTGCTGCATCGCTTGGGCTACTGCCTGTACTTGTTGCTGCTGCTCCTGAGCTTGTTGGTGGAGAGACAAGAGCGCAGGACCCCCCGTCATGTGCGGCGCATGACCCGCTCCAGGCCCAGCTTTCGCAGCAACTGCTGCTTGGTGCTGGGCAGCAAGAGCTGCTGCTGCAGCCTGCTGCTGCGCTGCTGCTGCCAGAGCACTGGCTTGTTGCTGCTGCTGCTGCGCCGCTAGTGCAGCCGCATGCTGCTGTTCCATTACCGTTGCTGCCTGTTGCGCCGCTTCCTGTTGCTGCTTGCGAGCCATGTAGTTCATCACACAATCATCCACCCACCGCTCACGGAATAAATCGCCTGTTGACACCAAGCAGCACATGCAGGAGGCAATTGTAAGCACGCAAGATTCACAAAAAACAAGTGGCTGCCACGAATAAACCGGCTTCTGCCTGTGCAAGAAACGCAATGGTTTGCCAAACCATATAGGTAAATGAGCGCATGCAGCAGGCCCACTCGAGAAGCATGACCGCCCTGCCGCCCACACGCACGAACACCCAGTCTTGGCCCACCTGAGGCCAGCAGCTCGTAGGACTCCCCATCCTTGCTGGAAGCCAGGCGCAGCTCACGAGACTGAGACAGCGGGGACAGAGGCAGGGACAGCTTGTGTTAGTCACACACACAGCGCTGGGATCACAGGGAAGCAGGCATTCCCAACCAGCCGCATGTATGCAGCGGTGCGTGGTGTGGCATAGCCCCCTCCAGATTGTGCACAAACCGGTCTGCGGATGTAATGCACAACAGGTGGTACAGCATTCAGCACACTAATGCCTCCCACATTGCCCACTGTTCCGACTATCTCACCTGCGCCACCACCAGTGCCTGCACAAAGTCTGCAGGATTCTGCGCGAATGCCAGCAGGAAGGTGCGGCGGCGGCGGTGCTCCGCCAGGCGCGCCAGCACGCTGCTCAGAGAGGTGTCCAGGCTTTCCACCTCCCCGCTGGCACCCGCCTTGAGCACGTATGGAGGCAGGTCAGTACTGCAACCAGTTGGGGTGGGCAGGAGCAAGGAGAGGCAACAGGGCAAGTTGAGAGGGAGAGGGGTCGGGATGGGTGAAGATCATAGGACGGGCCACGTGTTGGAGAGCATTGGAAGGGTAGGGACTGGCTAGGAGGTGCAGAGTGTGGGAAGGAAGCTGAGGGTGGCAAAGGTAGGCGCTGTAGTACTGCTGCGGTACTGGCTGGCACCCTCAGCTGTGGCTTGAGACACCTTGCCGCCGATGACAAGTTTGCGGACTAGCACCAACATACAGAATGCCATGACCAAAGCCACTGCACCAATGCCACCACTACCGTCACTGTCACAGGGATGCCCTTCTGTATGACTATGGCCCTGCCCACCTCAGAGGCACCTCCACCTCAAAGTCATAGCAGTCGGGGTGGGCCATCGCGAGGCCATCAGGCCTGCAGTGGCAGCAGGCACATGGGTAAGGAGGCATAGGTGCTGCCGTGGGATGATGAAGGTCTCGAAGGAAAGTGGGCCCTTCAGACATGTCTGTTGCATCACCAACCCAAGTCATCTTCCTCTTGGCCCACCCTGCCATCATCCACAATCCAGCCCTCAATTCACGTACCTGATTGTGTACTGCAGCTTGACAGGGTCTGGCGGCGTGAGGTGCGGCTTCAGGGCCTCGCCCACCTTGCTCAGCTCAACACTGTCAGCGCCAAACACAGCGCGCAGCTGAGCGTCACACCGCACGCATGCGGAAGTTGTTTCGCTGGGCTGCATGAGAAGGTGTTGAGGGCGCATGACGTGTTTGAAGGGGGCACGTGCATAGACGAAGCTGCACACCCAGCAAAAAAGTGTTGAGACAGCAAGGCTTGAGATTGTGTCCAATTTGCATGTTCCTCTTACACCTCACAATCGACAAACATATACCACAACCTTTGCCATCTCCCACCCAGGCAGCCCATAAGATGTACCCACCCACCCACCCACCTCAAATAATTGGTTGGCCTTGATGTAGCCCCACAGCATCTGCACCACATTGGGCAGGCTGTGCAGCCCACGGAGGCCCAGAGCCGCCGACAGGGTGCCGCTGAGGCGGTACATGGCTGGCTGGTGGTCCAGCTCAATAGTGATGGTGGCCTCGCACGGCCTGCTGCCCAGCCGCCGCAGCTGGATGCATTCCCGGTGCTCGCGCTCATGCAGGGATTTGTCCCACACCATGCGCCCCGAGTCCCCGGGATACTGCGCAGGGTCCAGCTGCACCGTCATGCGCCGCAGATAGTGGGTAAAAGCGTGTTTGTGGTGGTGCCCTGCTTGCCCCTCCTCTGCAACAGGCACGAGGCAGACAGGCAGGTGCGATTCTGATCAGCGGCCAGTCTGAGACAGAAGAGGACAGTAAGAGACAGGCAGCATCTAATAGCATTAGCATACACATTGCGGCGGGCTGGGCCCTGGCGTTAAGCTACTGGAAGGCAGAAGCGTTCAAACACAGCCTGGTATTCAATTCATGCTTTGCTAAGCAGCCACTGTCCCAGGGCCTCAAATCAACCACCTCATTCAAAGTGAAAAGTTGGGTATGTGCTGAGTGCAAGCAACAAAGGGTGACCACTGGCTGCACTGCCCGCTCACCTTAGACATCCGCCCACCCACCAGTGCAAGGCATGGCATGGCATGGCATAGCATAGCGTAGCATACCTATTAAACAAACCAGCTGGCACCCTGCCACTCACCAGCACCTCCTGCGGCCCCCAGTGCATCCAGTCCCTTATCTGTTGCCTTGTCCTTGCCCAACAGCCGCCCTGAGATGGTGAGCACCCAGGAGGGCGGCTCAGCTGACTCCTGGCTGTTCTGCTGGTGCTGGTGCTCAGACCGGACATACACACGAAGCTTGCGACGCACGGAGCCAGAGGCCTGGGAGCTGCCAGGTGGGCCTGCGGTGGCGTTAAAGTGGATTAGTTTACGACAATGGCAGACCAGGCACGTCCCAAGTAGATGGTATTCTGATCCCTGCTGATGTCACGCATGGCACGACGCTGCATGGTCGCAGGACAACCACCATGCAATGCAGCCATTGGGTCTGTGTGGCGCCTGCCCGCTGCCCATGTGCCCCCCACCCCACTGTGCCCCCACCACCACCACCCCACTGTGCCCCCCCCACCCCACCCCCCCACCCACACACCACCACCACACACACATACCACACACACATACCACCACCACCACCAATGCTGCCTAGTATTGCTTGCTGCCTACCAGCCCCTCGGTTACAAGCTAGCAAGGCCCTGTGCAAGCTCTTCGCCAACACCCCAGGGTGATGAAGCGCCTCACCTTTGCGAAATGATGCATACATCTCTTGCAGCTCGTGCTTTTTGCGGCTGATCAGCATATCTACACGCCGGTCAGCATCCTGAAGGTGGCTGAAGAGCGGCGAGTCGGGAATGAGCAGGTCGCCACGGTCAGCCAGGTGCTGGTCGGCAGCCTTGCGCTTGCGCCCAGTGCCTGCCTTTTTAGCGGGGACAGCCTCCACGGCGTGCACCACGCCCCCTGCCGCTACCACTGCTCCCGACCCTTGTTTCACAGCGCCCACAGCGGGTTTGGAGGTGGGTGGGGCGCTTGACCGGCCTGCTCCGGCGGCAGCGGCAGCGGCCGCTGCCACTGCAGCTGGGCCGCCCGCCTGTGCCGCCGCCATGGCGCGGGCCTGCGCTATTAGAGCTTGCTGCGGCACAGACGATAATGGGCGGCGTGAGATAGGGGGGAGAGAGGTGATGTAATCAAAGCGGAGAGCAACCCACCAAGCGCACCTGCTGGGCAAACTGCGCTGCCAGCGCAGGGTTGGCGGCCATTGCTGCTTGCAAACTTTGCATCTGAGCCGCTTGCTGCGCCACAAGCTGAGCGGGAGTGGGCGTGGGACCACCCGGGCGGGGTTGCGGCACGCCAGGCATGCCCCCTGTAAATTGCATCCGGAGACTAACAGCTTGATGACAAAATTTGACGGCCCTGCGGCGCTTTGCGACAACCTTGAATGCTGGGGCCGTGAACCCGTGCGTTATGCGGTGATCGGGGGGCCGCTGACAACATCGACAGCTGATTATAAGTAAATCAGGAGAGTCAAGTTGTCTTGAATGGCTGAGCTGGTGCCACGTGCTTCCAGGAGCTCCTCTCTAGGGACATGTTCAGTGTTGTTACCGTCCGCTTTGGAACACGTCTCTCATTGGGGTATTCTGGTTCCAGCACAAATGTGGCGCCAATGTGGCACGGTGCTTGTCCTCGCCGGCGTCCCGTTGGAGTTCGCTTTCTTGACCAAGCTTTTCGTACAGGCCGGGCCAACGCCGTGCGCCACTTTTTCGGTTTCACAGGTATAAGGCAGCCCAAGGTACCCCCTGCTTCTGGGGTGGATGAGTACAGGTGAGCACGTATCTCGCCCGCAAATTGTCTCCGTCTTTCAATGTTGGCGGGCTGGCTTTGTCTGATGTGTCGGCGCAGCATGCCACACGGGCGAGGTATCCCTTGCTCCCGACCGCTGCTACCTGCACCTTCACCATGCCTTATTGTTGCCCCTGCATGGAGCCTGTCTGATGTCATTGCAGCTGGCTGGAGCACGGCGGCACTTCAGCGCAGCAGATACTGCAGCAGGAACGTCGGTATGCAGAACGCTGGCTGCGGCACTGTGAGCCGTTGGCAAGCGAGCTGCATCAAGGAATGCTCCAGCTGGTGCCTACCGCCCAAGTGAGCAGGAGGGGTTGATGCAACAGCTGGTATCAGGCTGCTGGCTATCGCTGCGAGGCGAGCCGTGCGTGGGGTTGAGTGGCCCCCGGTTTCGACTGCTGTGATGCTGCAGGGCAGGGCAGCGTCTGGGGTGCCTGGATCTCTTGCGGGCATGCACCCTGTGGGGTGGGTTCATGCACATCCATGCCCCCCTGTTTCCCTGCCTGCAGATTAGCGTGCCGGAGCGTGTGGGCCCATATCTTTATTATGTGCAGCAGCTGCCGAACAAGCCATTCCCATGCTTCATGCGCTGCCCTGCCCTGAAGGCAGGGTTGGACCCGAGCAGCACCAATTGTGCCACCTGGAGCAGCTGGAGCAGCTGCACCGGCAATGGAGAGGAGAAGGGTTTGCAATGGTTGGCGGGCGAGGTTGTGCTTGATGTGAACGAGCTGGCAGCAGTGCATGGCGACTATGTGCGAGTGGGGCAGGCAAGTGGCCGCAATTCCATGAACGCTGTAGGAGACCAATGCGTGCACGGGCAGCTGCTATTCGTCAATCATTCAATCACAGTCTGCGTATTGGAGCGTGCAAGTTCCATGATTGAGTCGAAAGAAATGAGCCCAGTGCTACGCCATGCTGCCTCTGCCAACCGCCTGCTAAGCCCTTACTTCTTGTAGATGAAGCTGTCGCGGTGCGGCCAGCGGCTGGCGTTCACACTTGATGTGGGGAATGGTTCAGAGGCCTCCGCAGCTTTCACCCGGGAGTTGGGCAACAAAAATGGTGGTGGCAGCAGAATCTGCCACCTGGATTCGCTTGGCAGTGTAGTCAGCTTGGAGTGGGCTGCGGACGGCACCACATTGCTCTGCACGCAGCCAAACGAGCTTGGCAGGCCCTGGCGAGTGCTTTCTTATAACACAGCAGTGGCTGCAGATGGCAGCAAGGCAGCAATCGGCGGTAGTGGCCGCGTGTGGTCGCTGTTTGAGGAGGGTGACGAGCGCTTCTTTGTTGAGCTGGGGCGCACCAAGGACTGGAGGTGAGAGGGTGGGTGAAGACCTGTGTGAACTGATGAACATCAAGAACAGCTGAGAGACCTGTGGTAGCCACTCTCACAAGCAGCAGCAGCGCCCCGATTGCTCTTGACATGCTTGCTGCCCTGACCCTGCTGATCTGCTCCTCTCCTGCCTTACTCCGCCTCTCTCACGCAGCTTCATCACCATCAACTGCAACTCAAAGGCCTCCTCAGAGGTTCACCTCCTGCCAGCCAGTCTGGAGAGCGGCCTGCACGGCGGGTCAGCAATTGCGGCCACAACAGCAGCTGCGAGAGCTATGGCACAGCCACGCTTGGTGCAAAGGCGGGAGAAGGGACTAGAGTACTTTCTGGAGCACAACAACGGGCAGCTGTACGTGTTGAGCAATGCACGAGGGGCAGCAAACTATGCAGTGTTCAGGTGGGGCAGAGTTGAAAGCAGGGCAAGGAACAGGGTTGTAGCACTGTCATGTCGGAAGGATGGTCATTTCATGCGCATCAACACACATCAAATCGTTTCCTTTGGTTGCCAAATTTATTCCCAAGGGGCGTAATGTTGTCAAGCTACTGGCAGCACCGGCAGCTGGCAAGGGGCTCATGCTGTTTTGGTGCCATCGTTGCCGCATTTCCTTTACTGCTTTGCCCTACTGCCTGCCACCACTACTCATCTGCATATCCCAGGCTAGTTGCCTGCAGGGTGGCTGTTGATGCTCCTGACCTTGGGCAGCAGCACTGGCAGCTGGTGGTGGCTGAAGGGGCGGCTGATTGTGTTGCTGTAGAAGCAGGAGCAAGCGTTCCGCAAGGTGTAGCGTGGCAGCAGGTGGGGTTGGGCAATTTTGGCGGCGCAATAGAGGACATGGACATGCTACAGGGGTGGTTGGTGTTGTACCTACGGCATAAGGGGCGGCAGCAGGTGGCAGCAATGCCGATCCGTGATGGCCTGCCTGCAGCTTCACCTGCATCGCCAAACACGGCAGTCATGCCAGTAGCAGCAAGGGCAGCCGCCACGGCAAGCACGGGAAAAGGAGTGACTCCTGCCCCATCCAAGAGGCAAGCAGTTGATTCGCGACCAACAGCCACGCAGCCCATGAAACAGCTGCTGCGGCTGGCACCGCTGCCCAGCTGGGCGTTGAGTGTGGCAGCGGGCGCAAACGCAGACTACGACTCACAGCGACTCCGACTACTGCTCTCGTCTCCTGTGCACCCAGAGGTTGCGTATGACTGGGACCTCAGCACACAGAGGCTGCTGCCCATGGAGGGAATGGCAGTTGCGGAGGCCAAGGATGGGCAGCCAAAGCAGCCGCTGCTGCATCAACAACAGCATGGGCGGCAGCAGGACCAGCAGCCGCCTGTTGCTGCTGGCAAAGCAGCGTCTAGGCTAGCGTGTTGCTCCCAGCGCGAGAGGCAAGAGGAGCAGCAGCCAGCTGGCGGGCACACCTGGAGCCAACTGTGGGCTTCTTCCGCAGATGGCACAGCTGTGCCCATCACAGTGGCACATGCAGCGGGGCTGGCACTGCCAGCTAATGCGCCATGCCTGCTGGTGGTGTATGGTGCGTACGGGCATTGTTTGCCCACAGAATATCTGCCTGAGCGAATACCGCTGCTGCGGCGTGGCTGGGTGCTGGCACTGGCGCACGTGCGGGGTGGCGGTGAGCTAGGGCGGCGGTGGCATGCCGCGGGGCGGGGCGAAACTAAGGCAGCAAGCGTGGATGACTTGGAGGTCTGTGTAGATCACTTGGTGAAGGCAGGTGGGTGCCCGTGGTGGGCCACATTGGTTGAGTGGTAATGGTGGGCAGCAGAGCTGCAGTGACCCACAGATGGTAGCTGCAGGTGTGAGTGGTTTTCAAAGGGTTGATTTTGAAGGTTGCAAATACAGCATAGTGTACGCTTGTTGTACTAATGCCTCTGTGTTGGGCAGGACTTGTAGGACTGCTAAGGCAGCGTTACAGCAGTAACAAAACCTGCCGTTTGCTGTACAGTACTGTACCCAGCTGCGGAGCCACTGAAGCTGCCCTGCAATTTGCCACCCACCTGCGCTTCCACGCGTTTCTCCCGCAGGTTACACTGCTCCAGGTCTAATTGCGCTTGAGGCACACAGCGCAGGGGGGCTGACAGCGGGTGCGCTGCTGAACCGCCGTCCCTCTGCGTTTGGTGCCGCGCTGCTGGAGGCCCCCTTTGTTGATGTGCTGACCGCGATGTGTCGGCCTGAGCTGCCGCTGACTGTGCACGAGTATGAGGAGTGGGGAGACCCTAGGGACCCGGGCGCACTGGAGCAGGTGAGGGGTGACAGCATGTGGAGTTCAGTAATATTGCTTTTTCTGCCCATCATGCAGAGTTGTTTCTTCTGCACAACATGCAGAACCAGCATGCTCATGCGGCCAAGAGTGTGCACAATGTGTGGGAGGATGATAGCTGCATCGTGATCTGCTGCTCTGTGCTGTGCTGTTCCCACTGGTGTTAGCCTTTGCATCTGCCATCAAGTATTTCCTGCTGTGTGGTTTGATGCCAGTCGTGAGCAACACTGCAGCAGCCTCCACCAACCTCCACACAGCCTCCATGTGCTGCCAGGGCAAGGCTCCACACCAACCTGTCCTGTCAGGTCTCATCCTTTCCCCTTTTCCTGGACCTACGTGCAGATTCGTGCATTGTGCCCCTATCACAACGTACGCCCTGCAGCCTACCCCCCTCTACTGCTTACCTGTTCCCAACAGGACATGCGGGTGCCCTACTGGGGCCCCCTCAAATATGCAGCACGTCTGCGTGCAGCAGCGGCTACAGCGTCAGCGCAGGGAGACCAGGGGCCACATCGCAGCGGTCCGATATTGTTGCTGCCAGATGGGCAAGTGGGGCATTTTGTGCATGAGCGGGATGTATTTGAAATAAAATCTCAGCAGTACGCCTTCCTTATCAATGCCATTGAGGGCAAGCTGTGAGGCCCTCAATTGCAACCACCGGTGAGGCGAGTCACTTGTGACACAGCACTGCAATCTTCTTTCTTCTTGAGTTACCTTTTTCACTTGACGTTTCAATTGACGAGTGTTGGTTGATGTGTGTACAAGTCCTTATGTCCAAAGAAGTGCGCGACTATTTCTATAGTGTTGCTTTTGGCAGGCTGCTCCAGAGGAAGTTGATTTCAACCAGAACAGTGGGCGGCTGCTCCTGCTCTGCATTTGAACGCCTGCGAGTTTGTTACTGGATCTTAATGCTCCAGATGCGCACCACCTTAGGGGCTGTACTTCTCTACGCTAACGGCAAGATCCACCACACGAAAGCCAGCCTCGTCCTCAGCAGGAGCATCCTTTGTCAGAACCTGTGCCTTATGTGGAGCGGCATGCTGCATCTGCTGCTCTCGTGTCAGCTCTCGATGAAACTCGTGCAATCTGCAAATATGGCAAGTAATAACACGGGATGTGGGTGCCTGAAAACTTCAAGAGGGATATCAAGGCATAAGCACCAAGACTTTACCATCTTGTTGCAAATGCTGTTGCAACATGGCTGATCTGCGCGGCAGGTGGCTCAAACCACTCGACAGTTCCCAGCTTGCGTACTTGTGGGCATGCCCGGGTGGCAGCTCCACGCAGTCAAATCCAGGGTGCCCATATCGCTCGTTCATGTCGGGGTGTAGTGCCTGCCCCAGCTCTCGCTCAGTCAGTGCTGGGCCATGCAGCTCAGGCAAAGGTTGGTGGTGGGCAATCAGCGCGCGTCCTCCAGGGGGGCTGCCCGGCACGTGAGCCTCACCCGGTGGTGCCACTGTAGTTATCAGAGCCTGCGCAGGCTGACTAGCAGCGGCAGCAGGAGAGATGCTGGCGGCCTGCGGTGCATTTTGCCCATGAACACCTGTGCTGGCAGACCTGCCGGAGGTATGCTCCCCCAGCTGAGGCTGCTCATGGTGGTGTCGGTGTAGCAGGGAGTCCAGCAGGGCCGCTGCCCCTGGCTTGGGTGCACCTGATCCAGATCCTCTTTGTCCATCTTGACGCGTGCTCGAGGCACCCTTGGAGGAAGGCACGCAACCTAGAAGAGGGAGGAATTCTAGTGCCCACGTGTCACCTTGCCTTCCTCTGCTGCCTTCCTATACTGCTGATGCTATCTCACCTTCTCCACCCACCATATCGACTACAAGGGACAGGGATCAGCCATGCAGCACACGTTCGCACGTAAGAAGGCCAAGCAGGCGGAGCCAGAGGAAGGGCAGGTGAGCTGCTGAACTCTCCACCATCTGGGTTGAAGCACAACCTGTCTGTACAGGAGGGCTGCAGGCTCTTGATCGCCCCGATAAAGTGCTGACCAACTGTTTGCAGGAGAACAAGGGGACTGGCTCGGGATCCATCTTGAAATTCTTGAAGCCGCTGGGGGCAGGCATCACCAAGGGTCAGAAGGGGCTGCCTGCCTCTTCAGAGGCGGCATTGACTTCAGAGCCCTTGCAGCCCTTGCATCGGTCGCAGTTATCTGCTAGTGGCAAGCCGCCTGCAGCTGCAGCTGGCGCCAGACCTAGTGGAAGCAAGCTCAAGAGCTGCATTGAAACAAAAACTGTAGGCGATTTGAGCGTCAGTGCCGGCAAGGACAACAGGGATGGGTCCATCGCACGGCCAAAATGCGCCCTTCCCGCCCAGCACAAGGCAAAGCAGGAGATATGGGGCACGGTAGCCAAGCCTCGTCCAGCACAGCCTGCAGCCAGCTTTCAGCACAATGCAGTCCCAGCGAACAGCACAGATTCTGGCAGCTGGGCCTCTGCTGAGGGCAGCGATCCCATAGACGACAGCGACTTTGAGTTCGGCATCACCATCCCCCAACATCTGCGCAAGGCAGCTGTAGCGGCCATGGCCGCCGCTGCTGCCTCGGCGCCTGTGTGGGACAAGAGTCAGCGGCAGCGCCGGCGAAAGCGGAGGCAGGTGGCGGTGGATTTAGAGGAACAGCAGGACGAGAAGGAGGATGTCCCTAAGGAGCATGTCCAGAAAGAGGAGGGTGCAGAGCAGCAGCTGCAGGAAGCAGAGGCGGCAACGGTAGCTGTGGGAGAGGAGCAGGAAGGAATGGAGGCAGTTGAGGAAGAAGAGGAGGACACAGAAGTAAGCAGCGAACCGCAGCAGCGAGGACGAGCCCCAGCTCTTGCTGCAGCTGGGAGCGGCAGCGACTGGGTGCCTGAGTTAAGTGACAGCGACAGGGACAGCGACTCAGAGGGGCCAAGCGGTTTACCCATGGAATCGCCCAAGCAGACACACACCAAATGCAAGCAAGCTGTGAAGTCAGGCAGCAGACCAGCGAAGTTGGCAATCTCCGCTGGCACTGCCACTGTCGGTGCAGCCCGCAAGACAAACAGCGCGGCAGGGGCGTTTGCAGCGACACAGCATGAGGTGTTACTCGTAGAGGAGGCGGGTCCAGCACCTGCTGCAGCAGGGCACACGGTGCCTGTCAGGCATAAGACGGCTGCCAGCCGCAAGCGTGGCAAGGGGCCAGCAGCACCAGAGCTGCCAATGTTGGTACCTGCAGGTGGGGTTGAATGGGTGCAGGACTGCGTGGCGAAATGCCCGGGGATGTGCTATGAGCAGGTGGCCGGTTGCCTGTGCCTGTGCCACCCTATTGCTGAGCACTTTACCTTTTCTGACAGCCTTGAAACCTCACTTTGGTCACCGTGCCTGATCCTTGCCGTCTTACTTGCTGCAGCCCTAGTGAAGCAGAAGGATGCACCCCAGCTGCTGTGTGAGCTGCCAAGCCAGCTGCTGAACCTGGACGGGGATTCGGGTGGGTGGATCGCTGGCTGACTGGCTTGCTGACTGCTGGGATTGGGCAGGTGGGCAGCCTTGCTGGTTGGGGATCGGGGATCGAGGTTGAGTGGGTGTGGCATGGCAGTAGTTGGAGGTGTGCAAGGGCGTTTATGACTCTTGGGTCGCTGCATGTCTGGCTGTGTTTCCCTCACCAGTTGCTGGTGCTGCTGTTTGTGTGCAGGCACCATTGGGCGAGTGGCAATCGAGTGCGGGGAGGATGCCGGGGCACAAAGATATCAGCTGGACCTCATGGGTGGGCTTGCCTCTGGGTCCATGTAGTGCTTGTAGCTTCATTGCGTCCAAATCAGCCCACATGGATGGTCCCCTTCAAGCGGCTCTTATCGTTGCCTGCTTTCAGCCTCAACCGCATTGTCGCCTTTGTGACCAGCTGATTGGCCATGACATCTCATGGCAATAAAAAAAAACCCCAACCCCACCACACCCACCCAAAACATATTTGTGCAGGCATCGTGTATGACACTGAGCTGGTGCCGCTGGCGGCAACAGCGGCCCTGGTACGTGCCACACCCGCTGGCGACGGCCTGGTAAGTGGGGTGTAGCAACCTACCAAGTGGGCGGTGGGATTTGACTGTGAATGCATGCCATCAACATGGTGCGGCTCGTTAAGCACACCTGTGGCTTATTGGCATGGTTGATGGGAAGGCACGCATCAAAGGGATCAGACATGTACGGCCAAGTCGCGAGCTGGTGCTTGAGCCGTTGCCTGCATTTCTCCCTGCAGGTGTGCGAACAGCTGTTCCCCACCATGCTGCGCTGTCAGCCAGCTCACAACTTTGTGACGGACAATGAGGAGCTCTTCAGGTAAGCATTGGGTAGGAGAGGTTGCAGTAGGATAGTTCAACGGGAACGGAGACGGATACGGAGACTGCTCAATCCAATGGCGTACCTTGCCGGCATAGTGGCAGTATGTCAACAACGTTGGTATGCTGGCCAGCAGTTCTCAATGGTTTGACCACATGCATGCCAGCCCAATCAGCCCATCTCATTCCAATCATCCTACCTGTGCAGGGACTTTGAGGGGTATGACAGCGACAGGCACTGCGCAGACTCAGGAATGGAGCAGGGCGCTGGCAAGGGCAAAGCCGCACCCAAAGGAGGCAGAAAGGGCAAGGGGAGGAGCGCAGTTGGCGGAGGGAAGAGGAACGCGGCACCCCGCAAGACCAATGGAGGTGGTGTGCGCCAAACGGGGGTGGTATACCGTAAGCCCAGGGCAGCTGTGCCCGCAGCCAAGCCTGGTGCTGGCAAGGTGCGGGCGAGCAGTGCCACGGCAGCCCAGAGGCCTCAAAGCAAGTCTGCTGCAGAAGCAGCAGTGGCGAGGTTCAATGACTCAGATTGCATATGATTGAAGCAACTTGCAAGCAGTGCTGTAACAGCAGTAGCAAGTTGTGCCTAGGAACCTATACGAGCATAGGCTGTAACATGCCAGGTACCAGTCCAATTGTGGTAGGTTGTTATGCGCCAGAGAGGACAGTTTATGTATGAAACAATGGAAACAATGCAGTGTTCGCAAATGTAGATTTGGAGCCTAGTAAGAATAAGCAGGCTACAGGGGATTAGTAACAACAGAGAAAGGAGCTACGGAGGAGGAGAGCGGGGTGGAGATGAGAGGAGCAAGAGAGCACTGACCCAGCGCAGAACAGTGGAACCGCCCCCAGCCAGCAAACGCCTGGATTGCTTTCTGGATGGCACAAGCGAAGAGCAAGCGTCCAGCAGCAGACTGTTGAGTAAGGTTTTACATAATGTAGCCCTTGCGGGCTGCCTTGCATCGGTGTATGTGCATCAAAAGCATGCCTCCCCATCCCCTCCGTCATCATATTCATCAAGGTATCCCTCATCATCGTCGACGTGGGCTGCCTGCACACACAGGCATACACACACAACACCGGATGATTTGACAACTTCTCAAAGGGGCGGGAATCCATGGGTGTTGTCAGGACAAGACGGGGCAGTCCAAGGCATCCAGGCAGCTACCCTTGCATGAGTGAGTAGCCACCCCTTGCCACCGACTGTTCACACTGTGGACGCACCCCGGCCAACCACACTCAACAGCCCAACAGACAGCAGCGTCATTGCCCCCAATGGTGCCTCCCAGCCCGGTAACACCACTCACCTGCCCCCCTGCCTCCTCCAGCCACAGTAACGGCTACATTCAACACACCTCCGCAGTCCTCTGCTTCCGAGTCTGTCAGCCCGTTTGATAATGCTGCCTCCCTCCCACAGCCACCCCCCACCTGGTAGTAGTCGTCATCCTCTGGGTTCTCATCTTCCTCCTCCTCAAAGTCATCCACTACACCCTCCTGATCGTCACCCTCCTCATCACCGCCACCCGCACCCTCGCCAGCGCCGCCCGCGTTGCCGCTGACGCTACGTCCTGCGCCGCCCTGAGGACGGCACAGGATAGGGAGGAGAGAAGAACAAGCACGTGAGGGATCCTGTCAGCAGCTGCTGGCAGCAAAGGAAACCGGCGAACCACCAAATTGAGTTGTGCAGGTCTGCAGCAAACCAAACCTGTGAACCATTCCCGTAGCCTTCAGGTGCTCCCTTCCTTTCGTGAAAGCACAGACATTTAGATCCCCGCCGCGGCGAAACCGCAGCAAAAGTTAAGAAGCAAGGACAACAATAGTGAGCAACATGCGAGCCTGCACCCACCTTGTCCTCCCTGCGCGCCAGCTCTTCCAGCTTGCCCAGAGCCAGATCATCCGTGGCGGCTCGCGCATCGGCACGGCGCTGACACTGCCCTGCCCAGAACGCCTTCTCGGCAGCGGCAGCCTTGGCAGAACTGCGTTCAGGCACGGCGCGTGGGTCAGCCCTATGCGTGTGCTGTTGCTGCACACACCCCTCAAAATATGTTCCTCCCCACTAGCTAGCCACGGCCAATATCTGCTGGGCAATGCTCGCTTGTGATACCGGCAATCAGCCAATCAAAGCGCCGGTCCGCTGCCACCCATCCATTCACCCAACCAACCACCCACACCACACCCACCGCTTCTGCTTGGTGTACAGCTCCCCTGGGAAGTAAATGGGGTGCAGCGTCATGGTGACTGTGCAGGCTGAACCATCCGCCGCATTGGCGCTGGCTCGTGCCCCCGCTGCTGCCTCCGCGTCTCGGTAGTTTTCCACATAATCTGCACTCCGCTTCCTCTTGTTACCACCCGGCGCGCCCTCCTCAGGCTTTAGGCAGTAAGGGGAGTTTCTATAGAATGAGTTGACCTGGTGCCTCCAGATCTGCGAGTGGTAGAGAGCGAGTGGCAGAGAGCGATGGTGACGTCAGTGAGCGATAGCGGCAATGTAAATACGTGCCCACTGGTGATGGGGGGTAGCAGCGGGCCCAGCAATCCTTCGCCAGAGCTCATGCAGCGATGCTGCCCAGTAGCAGAACTGAAGCAGGTTTTGCGGCTCAAAGGCTGGCGAAACGTGCAAACAAACTTGGCGTCACCAATGCGATACCCCCAGCCTGTCCTGAACTCACCAGCTGCCGCTGTGTCTGGGCTGATATCTCGTCCATTGGCACAGGAAATTTTGAATCCTTTATGTCCTACTTTAAACATTGATCGGGAAGCACGCAACAAGCGCTGGCAGCGGTGGAATAGTGATAGATGGCTCACAACTCCCAGCACTCCCAGCACAGACGGTGGCAGCCAGGGCGCCGTGGAGAATAACGGCGGCAACTGCTTGAGCGGTCTGCGCCGGGCGCCGTGGGCTCAATCACAATGCAGCATGCCAGTTACTGCCGGCAAATCCTCTCACCGGGAACAGGGGAGGAGGACCCTCCGGCTGCTGTGTCTGCAAAATTTTCCCTTCATCATCTCGTGCAACAGGGTGCGCCACACCCGGTGCCCCTCTGCCCCCTCGACCACCCCGGCCACCTCCTCTTCCTCCTCCACGACCCGACATGCGGGCAAAAATTTGCTGCGGCGGCCCAGCCCCCTGTTTTGGAGCTGCGGGGCAACCAACAGGCAAATAATTGTTTCCAACCGCAGAAGTCATCACGTCCGCGTCACAGGGACTTGCTAGCCTTGGCATGCCATGGTGGCCAGCCTGGCGCCGACGCTGGGGGCTAAGCAGGCTAATTTACAGTGCACAAATTTGCCTGCTTTGCAAGCTTCATGCTTCAGCCTCCAAGGTGTCAAGCCAGTTTCGAAGTGATGCCGCTGCCGCTTCCCACCTGCAACACGGTGGAAATTATGAATTGAATGTGTCCGGGTGGACCAGCAGAGCTGGTGAGCAGCACCAAGGCTGGGCAAGCATGCATGCAGGAGAATATGGCATGTGGCAAAGCCACCATACACCAACCTTGTGTCCAGCATGCAGTCATGCGCCGTGTCCCACTTGACTGGCACCACACCGTACCACGAAGCGGTCTCCTCAACAGCCTGCCAGTCAACGACCACATCCTGCGGCCCGCCCGCCACGAACGCTGGCAGAGACCGTGCAGCCGGTGGCAATGGTGGCAGCGGCAGCGCCTACATGCAGACAGGGGGTGCAGGCGAGTCAATGAGCATTTTGAGTCATCATGGCTTGCTTTGGCTATTCATGATCTAGCCTTGTGCCGTGATTTTAGCCCGAGTGCAGAAAGTCAGTGCATTATGTGGCTCCTGTTGAGCAACACAGAGGACACCCTCAAAAGTTTTAGGCAGCTTTCCATAGAGGAAGCCATGTACTGAAATCGTGTCAACCTTGTTGAGTGCCGACAGGTCCAGCAGGCGGACTGGGCTGCACTCGGCTAGCTGTTGCTGGTAGCGGATCAGGTCCCCACGCGGCAGGTCCTCTGAAAAGAAAATGGTGCGGCACTCCTCTAGGTTGCGAGCAAAGGACTTCCCCACAAAGGCCCTGCAGCAACCGGAGCAGAGCACGTGAGGAAATCTCTCAGGGGAACCGGAGCAGCGGGCTGATTGCGGCGTGGACCACCTGTTGCCAGCTACCAGCTTTGGTATGCTTCCCAGTGAGCACTGGTCAACTCACCATGTGATTTTCCAGGCCAACACCAAAGATTTCTTCATCACACGGCTCACAATATCCTTGTTCCCACTGGGCGGCGTGCCACATATGACCGCAACCCCGCTGAGGGGAGGCGGCAAACTGCCCTGATAGCTGCCGCCCCCAATCTGCGTGCAGTACTTCTCTGCCAGCAGCGCGCCAAAAGAGTGGGCCACCAGGACAGGAGGGGCTGGCAGCGCAGCCACTACGTGTGCCAGGTCAGCAGTGAGGGAGTCCAGATCTCCAGACACCTTCAGCTGCTTGCCATCTGGGCCCCGCTTATCGCTGCCTCCCTGGCCCCTCAGGCTCACTGCGTAGCAGTCATAGCCTGCAGCTGCAAAGTAGGGCACCCAGCGTTCTCGCCAGCACCAGGCGCCGTGGTAGGAGCCATGGACGAAGAGCAGCGGCGGGCGGGGGCTGTCGGTGGCCACCGCTGGCAGGTGCAGAAGCTCCAGCCTCATACCATCAGGAAGGGTGTGCATGGTCTCCCGCACATAACTGCAGGCAGTTATTAAGATTCGTTTGAATGATGGTCAAACATCAATCTGCCGCCAGGGAAACAGCAACGCCGTCCCCAGGCCTCTGGCCCTTCACCTTGCAGCGGCAGCCGCAGCTGCGTGGGTCATCACTGCATGCCGTCGTGGCCGCTTGCAGAGCCGCTTGGGGCGGCGTCTAGCATGACAGTGATTGTTGTTAACTGCGTGAGAGAGCACAGTCGACTGCACAGCCCTGCCAAGAGTGTGACGCCCTGCACAGACCGATGTTCGGGGCGTTGCGGCAGGGACACTCATTTAAGCTCAATTCAACAGAGCGTCCAATCCTGGAAGCATGACGGTTCTAACGCTCGGAAGAGATAGGCAAATCTGGGCGGCAGCACACAGATCGCACACAAGAAGCGGGCAGCATGCCCAGCAGGCTGTCCCGTCCCCTGGAAACAAGGCGCAGTCAGGAAATTGCATCCAATTGCGAACCACAAACTCTTGAAATCAAACTGCGGGGTGGCAGCCAGCTACAGGCTGCCTTGTTGGGATGAGTTGGAGCGCTTGGAGGCTTGGAGGGTTCGTTTGCGCCGCTTCTGGCCTTACATTACACTCTTGGACGGGAACACCAGCGGACTGCCACCTTGTCGATGACCAGCACCGCCAACCAGCCTCCGGCGCCACTGCCGCCGAGCTGGCTGCTGTGAAAGACTGGCTGCGCCAGCAGGGGGCTGACGTTGAAGCCATCCAACTCATGCAGTCGGACACGGTGCGCAGCCCATGGCCTAAGCATCTGCCGTTGTTGGACTGCAGTATGCAGTGTGTGCCCTTGCCTGCTAAGACGTGCTCGACTGCAAGTCGTGCCCTCAGCTGGCCCTTCAGAACCTGTTCCTGCTGCAGGATGCGGGACGCTATGGCGTGTACGCTGCTGACATTGTTCAGCAACGGGCAGCACGCGGTTTATGGGGCAAGCTTGTGGGCTGGACGGGTTGGGGGCGCAACGATCCCATTACTATCGCCAGCTTCCCTGTTTCCGGCGCCCTGACCGCTGGCAATCTGGCACAGCATCGGCAGCAGGGCTCAGTACTGCGGGAGCTTTTAGAGCTGGGAGTGGCGGACGAGAGGGATGTCGTCATTCTGCACTTGGCAGTGGAACGGCTGAGGCTGCGGCTTCTTGGCAGCAGCGCCCCTAGCGGCAGCCTGGCCTGGTTGGCGCTGCTACCGCAATCCTTCAGCACCACCCTTTATTTTTCTGAGCTGGACATGCAGTGGCTGCGGGGTACCACACTGCACCGTGCGACCTGGTGGGTCTAGGGAAGGGCTGTTGTGCAGGAGCGGGAGAGGCTTGCGGGAGGCAAGGCCTTGCACTGCACTGCCATGTACTGCCGCCTGTGCTGTTGCTGTGCTGCACTGCTCTCTGCTTATCTGGGAGTGTTCATTCAGCATTCGAGTTTGCTGTTTCAGCTGGCAAACATACACCGCTAGCTTTGTGTATGCAGGCTGCGTAAGCGGAGCCTGCACTGCGCATGGGAGAGGCTGGAGCCAGCGGCGCGCCGGCTGGCACAGGCAGCAGGGCTAGTGGCAGCCCCCAATCTGGAGGACTGGATGTGGGCAAGCTCTGTTTTCTGGTAAGCCATGGGGCCACGGTGTTCCGGTAATTTAGAGGCTTTCAAGGAGCAGCCAAAGCAGGCTGCTATAGGCCCAGCTGGCTGTGGATTCCTGTGTTGCTTACAAACCAGGATGCTGATTGACAGTTTGGCCATGGCTGTTAGCAGGTCACGCGCCATTGCCTTCCCCAGGCCCACCACCACTAATGTCCATGAGCGCATGCTGATGCAAGAGGGACTTGTGCCAGGTGAGCGAATGTTCTGTGCTGTTTCTCTAAATCACACCTGTTCCTAGTGAGTTTGAAAATAATCCCAAAGTTGTTTGAAAAGGCAGTCATCCGATGCTCCCTCTGTATGCATGCAGGGCTTGACTTCTGCAATCACTCGTGTCCCTCACCCTGCAAGTGGACATTGTTTGGTGCTGCTGAGGCAGCACTTGTGCAGCGCCGTGGCGAGGCAGTGGATAGGGTCAGCCTGGTGTGCCCGCGGCACGGTGTTCCGCTTCCGGGCCAGGAAGTCACAATCGACTATGGGGTAAGTGCCAGACCGTTGGCTTTGGCAGGTCTCTTGGAATAATAAGCTTAGCGTGTGAGGGCAGTTGAAAGAACGTGTTTTGTCTCTGTAGTTCTTTGTCGTCCAAAAGGCAGTCAGCGCAATAGCCAACCATCGACATCGCTGTTGCCTTCTCTGCCCTTTCATGCACTCCATACAAGCTGTGCACAGGGCAAGAGCAATGAGGAGCTGTTGTTCCTCTACGGTTTTGCGCTGGAAGAGAACAAGGACGAGGTGCTGACACTGATGTGCCCCCTGTCGTCCTCTGGGGAGCTTGACGAGCAGCTGGCTGCGCGACTGAAACTGCTGGCCCAGACGGGCCTGCGACCGCAGGTCCACCTGCCTGCCAGGCACCTGCTGAACAAGGGCGTAGGCAATGCAGCTGATGAGAGCGGCTCAAAAGCAACAAAGCAGGGCTTCGGCGGGGGGCTAGCAGCTGGATTGGCGCTCCCTGAGGGCGTCGCCGAAACGCTGGAGGTATTTGTGCTGCAGCCCCAGCAAGTGCAGCAGCAGCTGGACACTAGCGCAGACAGCAGTGGTGCGGGTGCAAGTGCGCCAACTTCTGGCAGGAGTGATGCGGGGATGAGCGAGGAGGAGGCTGCCGGCATGCGCATGGCAGTGCTGACCACGCTGGTGCGGCTGCTGGAGCTGCGAGTTGTTGAGTTGGAGTCGGCCGAAGGTGGGTGACAACCCAGTGCTGGTGTTCTGTGGTGCTTGTAACAGCTGTGAGGCGCCTTTGATGGCTTCATGTTGATATCCCCTTGTAAGGAAAGCTTGCTCGTGCGGTAGCAAACAGAGCCCATCGGCCTGGTAAGGAAAGGCGCCGATACACATAAAAGATGCAAATGCTCACTGTAATGCTGCCGCTGATGCAGGCACAGGCCCACTAGAGCAAGACGAGCAGCTGCTGGCTGCGGCGGGACCCTCTCTAACTCGCAATCAGCGGCATGCGCTGCTTTACCGCATGGGGCAGAAGCGGCTTGCGCGTGCCTACCTGGTGCACAGCAAGCAGCTGCTGCAGCGGCAGATGGCGCACTTGCAACAGTTGCAGCGGGGCAGGGCACATATTGACCAGGCCACAGAGAATGTGTTGCAAAGAAGTTGAATTATGGAGCAGGCTGTGCAGAAGTGGCTGTCCCTGTGGCTGGGGTCAGGGAAGGAGACGTAAGGGCACCACCTTGGAGCCTCGAACATACACACGTCGATTTCGGGGTCAACCCGTTCCTTGCGCCGTGAATAGCATTGCCGTGTAATCGATCTCGAGCGGCCGATCCAGGATAGAGACGCGGGCTGGAGTCGAACGCGTGCAGTACAATTTTGGGCATTCCAAGCAAGTAGCTATGAATCCTCCGCGTGCGCGGGGGCAAGGGGAGCGTTTATTGCTCTTGCTCCAGAAACACCACAGGCCCGCAGAAAAGCCAGATTTCAGTCACAGGCAGCTGCAGAGAATGGGGGCGGCGGCTCAACTGGTTGCACTGGCCCTCCTATGCTGGTTGGCCTGGTTAGGCAACGCCCAGCAGCAGAGCCAGCAGTTGTTTGCATCCGCATTGGTGAGTAATCGATGTCAAGCAGCGTGGGGCAAAGCTGGGAAGACGCACCGTTGTTAAAAGCTCACACCTGCCTCTGCCCGCCCTTTGCAGAATGGCGGCACAAATGGCGGCAGCAGTGGGAGCAGCAGCACAACAAGCGACATGGACCACTTCGTGCGGGTGGAAAGTGGCCAGTTTGTGGTGGATTGCAAGCGCTTCTATGTTGCTGGATGGAACCAGTGGGAGCTTGTGGAGGCTGCTGCCGGTGCTCTGGAGCTGTTTGGAGCCTCTCTGCCGCCCAACACCACCGGCCCTGCCCTTGTCCGCCGCTTGCTGGACCGCGCTGCTGCCAACAAATTCAATGTCATGCGCACCTGGACCCACACCGTCACTGAACAGTACGCCCTACAGGTCTGTGGTGCAGTGCACTTTCTGTCATTGCTGCCTGTTCCGAGAAACACAGCCTGCTAGCAGCACTGCTAAGCCTGCCAGCAGCACTGACGCACCAGCTGCCACTCACTGCACCAATGTGTGGATATATGTGCCGGCATCATCTGTTTCTTGCAGACATCACCAGGACAATACAACGAGGCCGTGTTTCGGGGCCTGGACTATGCTCTGGATGAGGCACGCAAGCGAGGGATAAGGGTGAGGGCCAGCTGGTTCGGGAGCCCTGGATCTGCGCCAGCGCTGTCAGCCCACGGGCAGCGCGGCATGCGGGGGTGGGGTGGGGTGTTGTAGCTTTCAAACTGCTGAGCACCCTACCCTCCGCGGTCTCAAGGTGGTGCTCACCATGCCTCCGCTGTTCCATCACCACAATCCCGCCAGCCCTCCATGCTCTGCAGCTGCTCCTCTCCCTCACGGACAACTGGCAGCAGGTGGGTGGCGCCGATGAATTCGTACGCTGGGCAGGCAGCGGCGATCATGAGAGCTTCTTCACCAACCCGACTGCCAAGCAGCTGTATAAGCAGCATGTGGCGGTTGTGCTGCGCCGGGTCAATAGCATCAATGGGCGGCGCTACAGCGAGGACCCAACCATCTTTGGTAGGTGCCAATGTGGCCAACGTTGGGTGGGTGTCTGGGTTCAATGGGACCAGAATGCTCAGGTTAGCCCAGAGTCAATAGGTACTCGGCTGCAGCACCATTACACTACACTTTTGGGCTTGAGCTTGGCTGCCATGTTCCCCCTAAGGCTCTACCGGGACGGAAGTCACTGGACCTCTTGGGGTTTTCCATCCACGCCGTGCAGGCTGGAACCTAATTAACGAGCCACGCTGCTACCGGTGTGGCAATGAGCTGGAGCTCTGGGTGCGAGAGATGGCTGGATACGTGAAGTCGCTCGATTCCAGCCACCTGCTGACAGGTGCCCGCTGTGTCCATACAGGGCATCTCTTGGCGGTCGTATAGCCCCTAGCTGCCACTGGACCAAAAATAGTGCATTCCTCACTGAGATGCCCCTCCACGCACCTCGTCCTTCGTGCTATTGCAGCAATGTGCCGGCCCCCCCCACCCCCACCCCACCCCCACCCACACACCAACCCATCCACACGCCCGCCCACACGCCCACCCTCACACACACATGCACATGCACACGCACACGCTGAGGCATACACAAACATGTAGATGGTCGTGCACGGCTTGCTCGATGCCTAATATCCTGCATTCTGAAATCTGCAGTGGGGGAAGAGGGGTTTTACCCTGCAGGCCTGCTTCAGGTATGTAGCAGAGTTGTGAGAAGCCCTGGAAAGTGTGCGGTATTGTCACGTAACTGCAAGTGCTGCCTCAAATGCTGAACATGCAGGCATCCCCTTTGCCATGCTCTCAAGGCTGTGATCAGCTCGCTGCTGTTGTTACTATCTTGCTGCCTGTAGTCGGCAGCCAACCCACAGGGAGTTGGCTCCTGGGCCACTCTGGAGGGGCAAAACTTTTTAGCCGACCATGCCTCGCCTGATATTGATTTTACTGCCATCCATCTGTGGGTGAACAATTGGTGGGTTTTCATGTTGAGGGCTGACCACAGCTGCCACATGAGCAGCAGTTGACGGAGCATGCATCGTGCTGCACTGCAGGAATGGCTGGTCCATGGTTCCTAGCTGCTCACCCTTACTTGAGCGAATGTTTATAATTAATTGTATGCAGGGAGGACATGACGCCTGAGTTTGTTCAGCGTTGGATCCGCCAGCATGTCGTGGACTCACAGGTGAGCACAAGGCACGAGGCTGGAAAGCCAGGCATGCACCTGGCCCAGGTGCATGTCATCGCTCATATCGGTGCAAAAGGTTGCTTACTTTCTCGCCACAAACACATGCTCGTGCAGACACTCGGCAAGCCGCTGATTCTTGAAGAGTTTGGCGTCTGGGGCGGGAACAACGAGGAGCAACGCCGGTTCTACAAACTTGTCTATGACGCAATCTCAGAGGTGCACTTGGTGCTGGCGCAAACCTGGGCCACCAGCCTAGGTACTCCGCTGTCCTTGGTGCTCTGCTGCCCTGTGTGTTTGGGGGNNNGTTCATTCTGCGTGAGGCCTTTGTCAATTTTAGCATCAGCTAGCGACAGCAATGTTGTCACCTGGCACGGGCGTCTCCATGCAGAAAGCCAAGGCCGCTGGCCCCGCCCAGGGCGCTCTGTTCTGGACCTGGTATGCTGAAGGGCAGAAGGCACCTGCCGAGGAGGGTGGCTCTGCTTCAGGCTTGTACGGTGCGTGAGTAGTATGCACAGGCATGATGGAGGTTACCCTGGTGGTGGGCAGTTGCCCAGAGCTGAGAGAGCTCTGGGCATACCCAACGACATGTACGCTTAGCATCGAACAAAAAGGCTTAAACTTCCTTCCGCACCTTGCAGGTGTGTTTGAGAGCAATGGTGCGCTGTGGTCAATCATCCAGGGCTTCAGTCACACCATGCGCAGTCTGAGCGGCATGCTGGTGCCAGGGTGCAGTAACAGCAGGACTGCACAACCGGCTGCTGAGTGCACTGTCGCTGGATACGAGGGGCCACGTTGCGATGTCGACATCAACGAGTGTGCCAGGCAGACGGCTGGATGCGACCCTGCTGCTGCCTGCATCAACCAGCCTGGCAGCTTCACGTGCCGCTGCTTTGATGGCTACTCCGGCGACGGCACCACCAGCTGCCAGCCCACGGAAGGGCTGTCCGTAGTGGAGAGGCAGTACTTCACGGAGGGTACTGCAAGGCTGGCGTGCAACGAGGGCACAGACGTGAGCTATCCTGAGAGTGCGCCCGGCTTCCAGTACGATGTGACTGGGGCGCTGGAACAAGCCAAGGACAGTGGTCGGAAGGTGGGTGGTGCGGAGGACGGCGGGTTGCATACAGCTGTACACAGCGGTATAAAGGTTTTGGTGGTGGCTGTGTATCAAGGCAACTGTAAATGCTCATGCATTTTTAGGGCGCATTTGCTGTGCTCAAACTTTCGCTGACATGATTGTTGCCTGCAGAACGGCTTTGGCTCCAGGTCTGAAGTGGAGCCCATCAGCTGCATGCTGGCTTGCAACGCGGCGCCTAGCTGCGACTCCTTCTCCTATAACCCGACACAGAAGCGCTGCTTCCTGAAGAGCGGCGCCACACGACAGACGTGCGCGTCGGCCCCCACAGTGTGTGTGTCGGCACGTGGCTCAACCTACTCTTGTGGGGTATGGCAGACATACTTCAAGCAGCAGCAAGCCGCAAGCAGCAGTTCTGCTAATGCTGTGTCCGGGCAGCAACAGACTCCAGCAGCGCAGGAGGGAGCGGGAAACAGCAACAGCTCTCCTGGGCCGGCCAGCAGGGCCAGTGACCGTCTTGCACAGGCTTTCAGCAGGCCATAGCTATGACTATCAGCACTGTATACTGCTTGTACCTTAAGCAACCCCTGACGTCAGCTGACTGGCTCCCGCCACATGCAAGGCGGCGCCAAATTCCCGCCTCAATGCACCGCCCTTGACGCTTTCTTCCCCAATCTTGAGTTTCGTGCGCGCTGTTTTGTCGTTTGTGATCATTGTGCGGAGCTGTCACCGACGAAGAGCGTGTCAAACCCGGTTGAAGAAGCTTAGGCGGGCACGCCCACAATCGATTGGCGGTGGCGGCGGAGCGGATCGGGCTCACTGGATAATGAAATTAAAGGCACGCGCATAGCTATATCCATGGCAGCTGAAAGACAAAAAAGAGCCCGCCAGCCTCACACGCGTTCAAACCTCTTTCCACTCCCGCTGCTCGGCTGTGCAGGATTTGCTTTCGCACTGTTATGACAAGGAACATCTGGCATCGGCACTTGGGAGAGTTCCTGAGGGTGACAGGCTCGACCTCTGCGCAGAGAGCCTGGGTGGCTTGGTGAAGCACCTGCTGCAGGTGAAGGACTGCTCCTTGGATGTCTGCTCTTGACTGCATATACCTGTGGCTTCACTGGCAGAAAAGCCACGAATGAGGCTAGAAACGCGTTGCCGAGTTCGTGTTGCTGCTGTGTGCAGGCCAGCAGCCCCTCAGAGGGCCTGGGCGTTCTCGGGCTGGCATCCCAGCTGCTTAAAGTTACAGTGGACGGGACAGAGTTAATGTGAGTGGGCTGTGGTGAACAGGGTTTGGCAGCGGGCAGCCGCTCCGACCCCGCCACACACATGTCGGTGGAGCGGCGATCATCCTGCGCACATTGCGCAAAACGACTTTACACTGAGCAATGTCGCCTGCTGCCCTGTTTCCATGCCACTATACCATCAAGCAGTGACTCTTATCAGCGTGTATTGCTGGAGTCTCAATATGCTCCAGCCCTGCTTCGGCTGGTGGAGCGAGGAACTCAAGCGGCACGCAAGCTCAATGCCGCACCCGAGGGCGTGGAAAACGCCCTCAGCACCCTCTTCAATGCGCTGGCTGACCTGGCAACCCTTAGCAACGGCAAACGAGCAGGTGAGTAACGCTTGCATCCGTCTTGGCCCTGCCATGGGTGCCAAGGGCCCGGGGGG
>JAAMXP010000195.1:317-34429 GCA_019693395.1 Ettlia oleoabundans
ATGGCTGTGGAAGGCCAGAATCAAAACAGCCTTGTGCTTAAGTGCATTGCTGATGGTCAGCGTTGAGCGGCACTTTGCAGCCATATCTCAGCCAAAACTTCCTGCTCACTTGATCTGCAGGGTGCTCTGCTGAACGCCGTGATTATCGGTGGAGTGAACCTGATCAGCACTGGTGTCGCCATCCTGCTGGTGGACCGCTCTGGTCGCCGCAAACTCTTCCTGGAGGGCGGTGTGCAGGTATGTGGGTGGACGGGGGGGGCGGGCCTGGGTGTTGTGTTTGTGTGGGTGCCAGCGCGTCTAGGGTTTTATCTCCTTTGTCGGTTGAGCTCCTCATGCCGGCTACCATGCAATTTGGTTCCACAGGGTTGCTTGCTTCTTTAAAATTTCTTGAATCTCATCCCGCACATACTTGCCCGTCAATTAGGTGGTCTCATGTGCCCTCCTGCCCGCCCATTGCCTGCCTGCAGATGTTCTGTGCCCAGGTGGCAGTCGGCATCCTGCTGGGCGTCTCCTTCGGCACCTACAACACCCAGACCCTGCCCAGCTCCATCACCTATGTGGCCCTGGTGCTCATCTGCATCTTCGTTGCCGGCTTTGCTTGGTGAGCAGCAAAGGCTGCATGGTTTGGGGTGGCAGGGTGACGGTTGAGGTTTGTTGGTGTGGCCAGCCACCGTCGGCAGCAAGGCAGTGTGCTTGCCCGGGGCTAGTGTTTACGAGGCACATCAAGCACACTTCACCCAGCAAAGCCACGTGGGCCATGCCATGCCATGACTGCCGCAGCCACTGTCCCTCACTTTATCTTTTTATTCTTTTATGCAGGTCCTGGGGCCCCCTGGGGTGGCTGGTACCCAGTGAGATTCAAACGCTGGAGACCCGCTCCGCCGGCTTCAGCCTGACGGTGTCCGTCAACATGTTGTGGTCCTTTGTGCTGGGCCAGTGCTTCCTCACCATGGTTGGTGCCCGCTGCAAACATGCCTTCTGATTCTCTGCTTTTAATGCGCTGTGTGTGCTGCGATTGGCCCGGCAGTTTTTTTTAAGCCACGCAGAGAGGCTCCTGCCCGCCAGCGTCTCATGCACAGCTTGTTTGCAACACAGAACAGGTTGGATGAACACTGAAACCGAACGGTGTGGTTGTTATTTATTTGTCCTGCAGTTGTGCTCCATGGAGTACGGCGTGTTCCTCTTCTTCGCCGCCATGGTGAGCCCACTCACTGCCTTTGCTGGCTGCAGCATTGGTACTGCAATGGTACTGTTGCCGCCGCAGGCACGTGCGCTGGGGTGTACAGGGGGACAGAAGATTCTATCCCGAGCTGCCCAGTGCTGCCGTGACCCTGCTCTGTCGTCGTGCAGCTGCTGTTGCTGATCCCTGGCTGGCCCACCACAAGCTTGTCGAGCACTAAAATGCACATCCCGACCCTCAGCACATTCACTGATGCAATTCCTTCTCTTGTTCTTTCCTCCTGCTCCTGCCAGGTGGCCATCATGACGGTGTTTGTTTTCCTGCTGGTGCCTGAGACCAAGGGGGTGCCCATGGAGGAAATCTACACGGTGAGCCCAGGGGCAGTGCGATGCACAACCACCTTTGTGGCTTTGGCACACTACCACGTCTTTCGAGCGGCTGTGGTGCACAGCCACCTCTTTTGCGTAATAGAACTGGGCAGGGAGACCAGCTAGCTGCCCCAGGCTTGCTTCAAGCAGAATCATTAAGCAGCCTGCACTAAGCGTGCCACGCCGGTCCTGGCTGGTGTTGCCGTCTATCAACCAATGCTGTCCTAGCCATGCCATGCTTTTGCTTTTATTGTGTTTACAGTCTGCCTAACCGCAAACGGAACTTGCGACACAGACCCCCCATGTCCCCCCACCACTGCGGCCAACCCACCACCCTCTCTGCCGCTCCCTCCTTTCCGCAGGTCTACTGCGAGCACCGGTTCTGGAAGAAGGTGATTGGCCCTGCCGCAGTTGATGCCACCATGACCATGGCAGCCACCAACAGCGGTTCCATGGCGCTGGCTGCTGCCGAGATGGCCCTGGCCAAGCCCTCGCCTTGCTCCCCGCCTTCCACCATCAAGGAGACCCCGCGGCCTTCTGAGGACGTAACCAAGTAGATCCTGCTGCTGCTAGCCCCAATAAGGAGTGAGCCGCTGGCGCCGGCTCTAGCTAGCTAGCAGCTTGGCGCAAGAAAGCACGCCGGTCGAGCGGCCCCCAGCGCCCCTTGGCGTGTTCCTTTGCCAGCTCCAACTGAACCCAACGTCTTACCGATTCAGGAATCCAAAACATCCAATGCCTCCTTCACTGCCTCATATGGCCACCCAGCATTGCCACCTATCCACCGCTGCAGTCTAAGACTTTTTCCAGGGATTCCACCCTTTAGGAGCGTCAGGTTTTTTATTGGCGCTGTTGTCGAGAGACCATGGCATTTGCTCTGCTCGGCTGACTGCTTTGCGCAAGTTTTTACTCTGCCGATCGTTTTGCCAGGTGTTCTCTGCTGCCTGAGGCTTGCAGTAGCACCACCCAGCAGGGCACTGCTCCCACCCCATATCGTACCATCGTTTTTTTGGGATGGGTGCCCCTTCTATGCTGCCCACATGAAGCCCATTTCTGCCTTCAATTTTCTTCTTTCTCACCATCCTTTCTCAGCATCCTGCTGGCATAATAAACCACTGCGCTTCTCCAATGTATGCTACCTCCCGGTTTTACAGCCCAACCTGCCTTGGTTATCTGCCTGCCCGCTAAACTTGCACAACAAACGCCGGCATATGTAACAACCTCATATCACTTGCTGCAGTTAATTGAGTACGCAGCTTTGAGTTGTACAACACCTTATGGCAAAGAGGGGCAGAGGAAGGAAGCACTTGCAACACAAACTCAAGTATTAGCGCCGCCATGGCTTTGCAGCAGGTGTTGCCAGGAATGCAGCGCTTGCACCCAGGGCTGAATGGCTGCCAGATCCACACCATCTAGCCGCAGCGACAAAGCTTCCTGCAGGACCTGCCGCCTTCGTGGCTCTCCTGGCCACATAAGCAGGCACACATATTGCGCGGCGGCGCCTGCAAGTGCCGCTGGCGCGGCGGCAGCAGCGGCAAGCGGGGCCTGGCCCGCCCGTTGGCTCCCGCTGCTGCTTGCACCTTGGTTGTTACATGTGCGCTCTGCGCCTCCGGGCAGCAGGCTGCCAGCGACTTGAATGTCCACTGGTTCTGCTGTCTCTGTGGCGGCAGTGTCCTGCAGCAGCTCTGGCAGCGGCAGCTGCTGCAGGCAGAACAGCAGCCAGGCGGGCGCGTCGAGCAGCAGCCGCCACACGTGCTGCTGACGCTGCTGGGCTGATGCCAGCAGCCAGGACTGCCGCTCCCACGCTGCCTGCTGCGCCGCCACCTGCAGAAGCAAGTCCGCCTCGCCGGCTTGCAGCTCCTGCTGCTGCTGCTCCTGTTCCTGATCCCTCTGCTCCAACGCCTGCCGGCCCTCACTGCTGTCCATTGCCGGCATGCCAGGCCCAGCCAAGAAAGCCTCCAACTGCCTCACTGCCTGCGCCAGACCGGCAGCAGATGGGTACTGCGTGTGGAGCGTCGCAGCCGCGGCTGCCAGCCCAGCAGGATAGAGCACCCGCAACTCTGCTGGCAGGCGACGCTCCTGCTCCAGCTCCTGTGCGTGGGCAGCCCTTGCTGCTCGCATGTAGAGCAGCAGCAGGCGCCACACCAGTGGGTTGCCGCTGGCCGTTAGCCAGTGATGGAGAGTCTGCCGCATCACGAGGTGTAAGGCCGGATGACGTGCTGCCGCCGCACGAGTGGCTGCCCAGTGCGGCCGGCCCTCGATTAGTTGGTGCAAAGCGGGGAGCCTGCCGCCTCCTGTGTGACCATTGGCGGTCCCCGGTGGCTGCTGCTGCTGCTGTGCCTCATGTTGCTCCTGCTGCTGCGATGCATCTTGCTGCTGCAGCTGGGTTGCTGCCTGCAAGATCTCTGCTAGCGCCTGCTGCAAAGCCTGCAACGACGGCGGTACCAAAGCGCATTGTTTGGCGGCTCAGACGCAGGCATAAACAAATGCTCCGTGCAAGCTAAGTGTCAGCCACCGCTGTTTTTGTGTCAGGGCTCACGTTTACATACGTGGCTTGCAACGTGGCATGGATAATGTTGTGGGTAGGGCAGAAGAGCCACCGCTGTGGGTTTTCCCAGGGCGTTATAATAGTATTGGAAGTATGTGGAGGATGAACACGAAAAGCGAAACACCAATCGCTGCACAGGCAAATGAGAGCTTTTGTTGGGTCTCACCAGTGGCTCCAGCATCCAGAAGGCAGACCAGCCTTCCGCTGAGAGCGACAGCCCCGGGCCCTGCTGCGCCACGGTTGAGTTGGGCGTTTGCTGCTGCTGCTCTTTCTGTGTATGTTGCTGCCGTTGCGCCTCCGGCCCCTGCTTGTGCTGCTCTTGCTGCCCCTGCTCCGGCCCCTGCTGTTGCTGCCGCTGCTGCTCATGCTCGTGTCCGAGAGGTGGCAGGTGCCGCAGCAGGAAGAGCAGCTGCTGCACAGCAACATGCAGCAGGCTGGGCTCACCAGTGCCTGCCTGCCAAGCAGGCGTGCTGACTGCTGCCTGCAACAGGCTGTCTAGTGGCGTGACCTGCCTTGTGGCAGCCTGTGGTAGTGGCTGGGAGCAACCGCCCCAACCGGTCAAGCTCAAGGGTTGGAGGGCTTGCGCAGTCCTAAGAGCAAGGCCTGCCTGAGCCTCCTGCCAGTCATATTGGCTGTATCCAAGCCGTCCAATTAGCTGAGACAGCTCTTGATGCCTGCTGTCCTCCCGCTTTGCTGGGTGCTTGCGCTTAGCAGATGGCGTGGCCGGCGGCAGGGGCAGCGCTGGCGTCAGAGCCTGTTGCAAAGCCTGCAAAAGCTGCCTTGAACTGCACTCCAGCCCTGCTGCAGTGTGTTCCGGCGTCCCAGGTGGCAACTGCAGCTGCGCTGCTTTCAGAGCGCTCAGGAGCGAGAGCGCGGCATCAGTGGCGGCGCGGCTGGCGGCAGGGCACAGCCGGATGGCGGCCTGCTGCAGCAAGGCAGCCACCGACGCTACATGCTGCTCGATCTGCAGCGAGTGAGCGAAGTAACAGTTCAGGAGAGCAGCTAAATGGGTGTCGGGAGAGGGGCCGAGAGTTAAAATGTGATCGACAGGGCCTATACTATCAACATCTGCATGCCTCTAGCAATGACGACTTTGGTGACGGGAGCTCGCGTAGTTGGGACGTGCAGCGTTCGGTGATGCCACTCAATAAGGCCATTTTTGTCACAAGACAAGGGGCGCTCCGGCCCTGAATTACGTACACAATCGTCTCAACCATGGATTTCGATGGGTTACCACGCTGTGGTCGATTAGAGGGAGGCCGAGGCTAGGCCATCCCGCCGCCGACACTCTCAGCGTGTCAACGGCCAACGGCACCCCAAATGGCCTTTTTAAACTCGGGCTATTTAGGAGAGAGGATCCAGAAGAAGACTGATTGATTTTGGTGCTTTAGTAAGTTGTATCTCTGCAAGCAACTCACTCGCTGCCCTGGAGATCTGCATGCGCCGTCCCAAGGCTACTGCCAGCACAGCATGCTGGGTAAGCTGTTGCACTGCTGCAGTTCAGCCCTTAGGTTTTAATGTTGCGGTTACATGGAATAATTGGAGCCTTTCAAGCCAAGCATGGGAAAGCTGTGCGTTTTGTCGAGCGCCAGAATGGGACTGGCACTCCTGAGGGGTGCAGCAGCGAAGAATGATGGAAGGGGTAGCATCAAAAGGTAGAAAAATGTAGGTGCATACACGATAGAGAGAATTATTCGTTGACCACAAACAAATGGTAATCACAGCTTGAAAAACATACAGATGGAGGAACCAGGGTAGCGAGGGACACAACTAATAAAGCAGGGGGCACACCTAAGGGATAGGGAAAGCAGGGCGTTATCTCTGTTCGGTAACGTTGCCATTGGCAAGCATTCGTTTGGCATGAGAATGCCAGCTGAGGCTGCGAGCATGTGATTGCCTGCAGGCGTTGGCTGCCATATAATATTTAGAGGTAAGGAGCGTTGGGGTGAGGGGTTTGCAGGGCAGCAAGGGCCATTGCAGCCTGGCATCAGAGGGTGTGGGATGAGTGCAAAGAACGTAGGTAGAAGGGCGTGCGTGGGTGGTGAGAAACGGTGATGTTACTGATGCAACATACATACATCCACATACAAGGCAAGCATGTGCCAGCAGCGTGCCGGAACATCAGGCCTTCACAGCCTGCACAGCGCTCATGCAGCTGCTTACTTCTTATTGGCAGCACTGCCGGTGCCAGCACCGCTGTCTTTGTTGCCGCTGTTGCCACCCCCGCCGCTTTTCGGAAACTGGGTCTGCTGTGCATCGCCCGTATGTGGCGGCTGCCGGCCAATAGTTGTGTTAGGTCCGGTGCCATTCACATATGGCACAGTGTCATGGCGGGCACTGCTGTGCCGCACATAGCCCAGCCCGTGGCACTGCAGGCACACAGCAGCGCTACGCCGCCCCGAGCGAGATCGCGAGCTATAGCTGCGTGCAATGCCGCTGCCGTTGCAAACTTGGCAGCGCGCCTCCCACACGTGAATGGCAGTGCGGCAGTAACGCTGCTGTGGATCGCACGTCGCTTCCTGCACAAGCAGGCCGGAGCGGATCAATGCGGCATTGAAGTGTGGGCAGTTCAGCCAAAGAACGATCAGCGACACCATACTTCCGCTGCCTTGCACCTTTGCCCTGCAACACACGCCAGTCAAAGTGCAGGTGGAATTGCTGGGACGTTGGTGCAGGATGCTGGCTCCCTGGTGAGGCTTGCACCCACAAGCCACCCCTCACCTCAGGTGTGATGGTGCTGCCGTCAGGCGGCAGCTTCGGGAAGTTGGCGTACAAAGAGCTGGGCATGTGGCGCACTTTCCCATTGCCATTTGAGGGTTGCTGGCTACCGCCCGTCCCTCCCTGCGCCAGCGGCGGCTCGCCCGCTTCCCCGGCGGCAGTAGAAGCGCCCTGCGGGTCCGGTCCAGGGTCGGGCGCTGCCGCTGTGTGCACGCGCGTGCCGCGTTGTTGCAACCTAACGGCTGGGCTCAAGCGCTGGCGGCTAATCACCTGCCGTGGTGCCGGCTGTAGGCACTGCATTGCGGCTGAGAGTCGCTCATGCAGTTGTAATCAATGGAGGAAACTCACGTCTGGAACAGTGCAAAGGGTGAGCGAACTCTTGAGGTGTGGGCACTACAGCATTGTCCCGACTCCCCAGGCACCGCCGGCTCTGCTGTGGGTGTGTATTTACATTGCAGTTTGCGCCTTAGGTGTCGCAGTGCAACAGGGAGGGTAAGCAAATAGAGGGAGATGCAGTGCTGTATCAATTGACAATGAAAGGGTTCCAGCAATGGAGGAATCAACCGAATGATTAGGAGTGTCCGGACATTGCCAGGCGTACAACCAGAGGGATCCGCAGCACAGAGCAGCCAGGAGCGCAACTGAACTGAGCCACTGCCTTTGTACTGTGATGTACTAGTGACCCATAGGCTTGCCCTCAGTGATCAGCTGCACCAGCTTGCCACCCCAGGCAAAGGTGGCAGGAGTGGCCTCCAGGCAGGCATCCTTCTCCTCCCGGGTCCACTCTGCTGCAATGCCATTAATAGTGGCGCGCACCGCATCCAAATGCGCCTGCATGTGGCCAAGCAAAGCAAGGCAATGCTCAGCCAGGAAACCCATGAGCAACCAGCGATGGCCGCCTACCCAAAACGAACGGAACTGAACAAGTGATTGTGCGGGGATCCACTTTCCTTGTCACTACTCGACTGTTTCCTTTGCATGAAAAAGCTCTCCATCAGCAGCTCTACGCAAACAAAGTGCCTTCCCACCTTCACGTCCCCCTCCCACTGGTAGAAAGCACCGGTCCAGCCATCCAGCACCGAGTTGCTCACACTCTTGCCAATCATGCGGCCGCCAGCTGCAGAGCACACACCCAGCATGTGGGTGTGGCAGGCAGACATTGCGCAGCAGTACAGGTGCGCTGCTTCCAGCAAGCCAACAGCAGCGCATTCCTTCCCTTGCAACAGAAGCCAGCCAAAGCAGCACGCACCTGTGTGAGCAAAGTAGTGGTTGTAGTAGTGGCACAGGAATGCGGGAGGGTTGCTGACCGCCAGCTCACGCAGCAGCCTGCACGGCAGAGCAGCAAGACAGCCGCGGCCTCAAGAAGAAGCCTCAAGATGCCAGCCAACAAGGTGACAGGCCAGCAAACCGTGATGTAGCAGGAGGGGGCCATCTGCAGAGGGACCCTTGCAGCTTACTTGGCATAGGTATGCCCTGGACCATCCTCTGCTGCGACAGGCACCTCCATGCCCCACTGCTGCTGCATGTACGCGATATCCTTGGCAAGCGGCTCAGAACGCTCCAGCCCCGTGCTAGCCAGCTTCTTGTCTGCAAACCAAGGAGCAGAAGGGCAACAGAGCGCCGCACAAGTGAGCAAGCAATTCAGCATTGCAGCACGCTGAGGGCATCGCAAGCAACAACATCACAGCGGCTGTTATCAATAGGCAGGCAATCAATCCATTGAACCAGCAGCAGGGTTCCCTGAGCACGACCACTTGGTTGCGGGCAAGGACTGCAAGCATGGCTGCTAGAGAAGGGCTGGGTTGGTGGCTTACAGTAGGGAATGGGGGCTTGGGCCATGATTTCATCAAACGTCTCGTACACCACCTTGGACTCCACCATGAACTTGAGGAATCCAGCGCGGGTCGGTGCAAACTGCAGCACCCAATATTGCACACTCTTGTGTGGGAACTACTCTTGGCTGTGCAGTAACCAAGCTCGGTGTTGCGATGGGTGTTGGGAGTAGGGGGGTTAGAATGAAGCAGAAGAAGCACACAACGGAGAGCAAGCTGCAGCTTCAATTGCAACTCTCACCGAAGCGACAGGCACCTCTTGACGTGAAATGGCCAGAATGTTGCCCGTCATTTACGATACCTCACAGCCAGTAAACAACCACACCCTCACCGGCTTCCTGTCCTTGGGCTCCTCTGCCTTGCCTTCCTTAGGAGCCTGAGCTTTGGTGTGCAGCTTCATGGAATAGTCACGCAGCTCGTCAAGGAAAGCCGGGCCACTGCCTGCTGGCTGTTGACCGCTGGCTGCAAGGCGGAGGGTGCACAGGAAGCAGCAGGTGCAACAGGAACTAACGCCAGTGGTGGTGTCATAAAGCCAAAAAATGATCCTTGATTGTGACATAAATGTTGGTAGATCCTTTACAACCACCTAGAGCTTATCCGTAGCCATCCATCTTGTCACAAGCACCAAATGAGTACAGCTGTGCAGCCCGGAAGCGGCGGCAACCGCCTCCAGCAGATAGCACGCCACGCAGCTGCTTGCTCACTCTGCTGCGCGGCGCCGGTTGCTGCCCGTAGGACCGACGGTCGCCGTCCCGTGGGTCGCCACGCAGCCGCACAGCGAGCTCTGGCGGGCTGGGCTGCATGGATGACCGCTCCTGCTGGTCTCCGCACCGCCTGTCCAGCGGCTGCCTGCACTGTCGCCATGATTTAACCAGATACACCGTCAACGATGTTCGAGTTCTTTCGGGGCAGCAGGCTGCGTTGGCAGGGCTCAGCTTAAGGTGGGGATTGCTGGGTGTCCACACAAGTACCGTTCCAGCAACGGAGCTCGCTGTAAGGCAAATGAGTTTTGGAAGGGCACAACGTAGGCACCGCGCCAGCCGGCTGCAGCCACAAATATCTCCTATCGCCTTGTCACCCGCCATCAGCGCCCTTCGTGCTGGCGGCAGAGCAGCATTTATCAATAAATGTAGTACAGGGAACTAACAACAAGTTAACTATATGTATATTCACGTGTCTCCTTATAAATTCTTGCCACTGCCAGCAACACTCGCCCTAGCATCAGCTGGCCCAGCAGGCTCCAAACAGCGTTCCTGCCGCACGATGTGGATACAGCACAGCTCCGTTGCACGATGTATATCCCCCGCTGGCATGTGGTATTGAAAGCTGAGGTTGTCATCAAACAGTTGTTGCCGAGCCTCCATCTCGCGATCACTGCAAGCACAGCAGGCCAAGCGAAATGACGAGCGCGGCACAGACGCCCAGAAACACAAGCCGTGCTGATGAAATGCAGAGCGAACAGTGCAAGCCTTACGAGAGTGTCAAACCATTTACATTACAAGAACCCCCGCGTCCCCCCACCCCACCCCACCCCCCCCACACACACCAACCCTCCCGCAGTACCGCCAGGGTGTCTCCCACCTCAAGCCATACAAGTTGTGCAGGCCCTGCAGCCGCACCACACTCCACAGCCACTGGAGGGAGGCGCGAGCGTGCGGCAGCACAGGCATGAACTTGGCGGAAGCAGCAGCTCCGCCCGCCAGGCACAGGCGCTGCAGGGCAGGTTCCAGTGCGGTGGCAGAAATAAGCTATCCAAACGCACACATCAGCAACAACGTTAAATAGTGAATGATTGAGGCGGCTCGAAGGGAGGGCTTGGCAGTTGCACTGCACAAACGACCGCAGGCGGCAGACCGCCACGTGCGGTGGTCCCTTTGCACGCACCTCAAGACGTGAGCAGGAGGGCAGGGTTGCCAGGAAATGGCATGCGGTCATTTCAGCCGCCTGCTTGCTGTTATCGTCTGCCTCCTCATCTCCCCTGCAGGAAGCACAGGCTAGCTTAGCCGGGTGGCAACCTGATGCTGGCTATTTTATCTGTAAAGCACCCCGTTCTGGGGAGTTACTGCAATAAAGTGCTACACCAAAAGGGTGTCCGACCCATTTGTTCGCATCCTTAATACACTCATCTGCCAAACGCCCATTAGAAACTCACCAGATGTGGGGCGGCACAAAATTGCCTTCCCTGTAGGGCCGCTCAAAGGTGGCAATCAAGCGGCGGTCAGCCACCGGCACTCCCACCAGCAGCTCCCGAGCTCGCACACCAAGCTCAGCCACCCGCCCCCAAAAATCATCAATGCAGAGCCCAAGGGCCCCCGGTTTCTCCAGCTGCAGCCGCTCCAGGCTGCATGGGGTGGCGGGTGAAGAGAAGGAGTGGAGAAGCGAGCACCAAGGCAGAACAGGGTGCTGGATATGTATGGCATGTGACATAAGAACCATGGGTGCATGCGTGCATGCATTCCCGTAATGTGGTGCACCCTCTGGTGTCAGGGCTAAGGGACACCCACGTGGTAATGTGGTCGGGCAGGCATGGCACGCTGAGGACACGGTTCTGCTCGTCGTATTGCAAGCGAAGCCGTCGCAGGCTGGCGGGCAGGTGGTCAAGCTTGAAATCTGCGCTTGCGCACAAAGCCATGCGCACGCTTTTATATTTCGTTCAGCATCAGACTACCAGCAGGTACTGCATGCCCGTTACGGCAAATGCTGAGGCATTGGGAAAAGGGTATCCCAGGGGGTCCGCAGGGCAATGCAGGCAACCTGTGCACAGCGCCGGGCCACCCAGCTTGCCAGTTGCGAACCTGCAAAGCTGCTGAGCGACAGCTGCGTCAATTGTTCCAGATCCCGAATGACGGTGCTATCAAATACTGCAGGCTCTACAGGGCTGCTGATGGGGGCTTGAAGGTGCAGGCACTGCAGATTTCAAATGAGAAGGCAGGGGGATCGTGAGCCGGCGAGGACTGGTTGAAGCACCTGGGGCCTAGGCGGTTGTATTTACCTACTTATGGTCAGCCATTACGTAGTTGGCATCATGCTTAGCGAGCTGCCACCCACCTGCAGCCCAGTAAGGGGTGACAAGGACCAGAAGGGCTGAGGTAGGCCGACGCCCTCGAGACCCGCTGCCAGCTGCAGCGCCGTGAGCGGAGCTGGCATGGCCGCTGGCAGGCCGCCGCCCTCTGGTTGCCCCTCGTCACCGCCGAGCTCCGAGGACCAACGCTGCGTTGGCGGAAAAAGTACAAGTGCTCTTGAGCGTCGATTTGTAATAACAGACAGAGTTTGAGGATGCGCAACAATGTTGTGCACAGATAGATAACACTTCTACGCAATGCTGCGCCACAGCAGTTCCACTTGTGCACTGACCGGATCAAGGCCCTCCTCGATGCGCAACACCCGCACGGGCAGTGTGAGCAGCCAGGGCACCCATGACTCCGGCAGGGTAGAGATGTCCAGGTACAAGGGGGGCGGGTGTGCAAGCAGTATCTGCATACGACGTAGAGCAGCCAAAAAATTGAGGGCCGCAGCAGCCGCAGGGTCAGGGGGGGTGGCGCGCCATGGCGGTGGGTGGCAGCAATGGCAGACAGCCAGGAAGCGCGGTCCGGCGATGTCATCATTGTCGCTAAGCTACTTCAATTCTTGTCCAGCATAGCTGCGGGTCAAGAAGCGCCGCCTACCTCCGCCCAAAGTTTGCATGTTAGCTTCACAGCTTGCCAGCGGTCCAGGAAAGTGCTCAGCGGCAGGCCGGCTCCTTCACATGGTGATGGCTTGAACAAATGGTGAAAAATGACCAGTAGGGCGTCGGTAGGAAGACCGGCCATAGGCACTGGCGCGACTAAGTTAATCGAAACGAAGCTGGATATGTGAGCAAGATACGGAAACAGATGGTGGAAACAATGACATGAAGAGCCTTTGCAGTTGGGTCAAAATCATTGCCGCATGATGCGCAGCCGCTGTCGCCGCTGCCCGCCGGCTGTCACCACGGCAATCAGCCGCGTCAAAAGACTGCCCGAGGCTGCCAGGATTACCTGCAGCTCGACACGCTGCAAGGAAAACTGACGGCCTTAGGTACGGTGTTCATTGCTGGTGACAGCAGCAAGGCAGGCAACTGGGCTGGCATTGGGGACTGGTGTTCACAGCTCTGGCCCACAGAACAGGTTTCAATAAACATTTCTGCAAGCCCACACTTGACTGACCCACGTACGTAACTGGTGAGCGGCATCATTAAGCTAGCCTCAGTTTTGCAACCCTGCAAGCAGTGTATGCTGGGCATCATGCGAGCGGCCGTTAGCAGGCGTCGCCACCTGTCGCCTCATCCCCGCCCTGCATCATGTATGCTCCTACACGGCTGTATTGCATTGCTTGCCTCGACCAAGAGGAGCCCGCGGCAATTTTACTTTCTTCTCTAGCACTGGCATACAGGAACGGCACAGGTGAAGGTCACGCGTGCATCAGATCGCAGGCTCGTGAGGCTGGCTGTGCAACTGCTGCATGGTGATGTTCCAGTTTGTACTGGTGCCTGTGTTCGTCCAGCTTTGGAGCTCGACGCCGCTCCCTTGAACAGCTGCTGTCCCGTCCACACAAAATGCGCGCTGCCATGTTGCGTTGGCCGCCAGTCTGCCAAGCCGGCACAACTCAACAAGTACGCCTGCTGTCTGCTTCCTGCAGTTTGATAGAATCTGCTCGTGACTAACAGACTTTCATCAGTGTGTCCTTCTGGCTAGCTATGGTTGGCCAAGCGTTTGAAGGCGGCGCGTTGGCGCAGGCTTTGGGCCTGGGACTGAAGGGCGTCCTATCACCCCTTGATATGGGGAATTTTTCTGAGAAGTCACGAAAGCTTTCAAAGTACATGATTTCAGCACATGGATTGCGGTTTGCTGCATGCAGTGAAGCTGGGCAAGTGAGCCTGGCAGCACGGCAGGGCCTACTGGAGACAGTCAGATGTGCCCTGCTCCCCTTCCTTTCTGCGTTATCTGCACAAGCCAGACAGCAGCAGAGCAGCAAGCTGGAGCTACTGTTGGCCAGCTTGTTGTAGACTTGCATCCGACAGGGCCTGGAGAGCAGCAACTGCTGCAGCTGGCAGTACTGACGGGCAAGTGGGCGCATGCACTGCGTGGGCAGGCTGCTCATAGCTCCCAGCACTGCCAGGCCCGCCGGTCGGCCTCCTGTGCTTGGTGCTGCAGCTGTGCCGCACAGTGGCTGGGCATACCGACAGCCTGCAAGCGCCGGGGGAGCAATCCAATGATGAAGAAGGTCGCATCAGGTTGGTGGTTGCGGCTTTCGTGTTCTTTCAGTCATCCATCCTGCGTCCTGCTGCTGCTGCTGCTTTGCCAGATGCTACTCAATTTCATCGGGTTTCCCCTGCAGGCGCCTGCACTGCTTGCTGCTGACTGTGCACGCGGCGGCGCGCGCCTTGAGCCAGCAGGCAGAGGGTGGCGGCCGGCCGGCAAGCTTGGTGGCGGCAACCCGAATGGCCTGCTGGACCGTGTGCGCGCTGCCTTAAGCGCGGCAGCATCACGTGCGACTTCGCCAGAGGGGTGCGATGAAGCAGCAGAACCAGCAAACCCGGCAGAAGTGCAGCGGGCACAGGCGCTGACCCTGCGCTCCTGCGCCAACCTGGCATGCACCCACCTGGCAGCTGGCAGCGAGTTGGAGGCGCTGCGGGCCAGGAGGAAGTGCGGAGGTTGCCGACCAATGCGCTACTGCGGGCCGGCCTGCTGCAAAGAAGACTGGCGGCGGCACAAGCGGGTGTGCGCAGCGCTTGCGGTGGCAAGACAGGCAGGGTAGCGACGCTGTCAGCATATCTCCACTGCATGCTGACACCCATGTACACTGCAGATTGCAGATGCAAACCATGGGGGCTGCAGCCGTGGTCCATCCTGCGTGTTCTGTAACTGCTTCTGGCGAGCTTCTTGCCGGGCGGGAGCCGCTGCCTGGTCAGCGGATGCAAGCGCCTACATCTCTTCTTTGAGTTGCATCTTGTTGCGGCATATGAACTGCCTGGCTGAGTTATGGGACACATTGGTGCAACCAAGGTCGATTACAATACCAGGTGGGAATAGGTGGCGCCCCAGGTGGGAATAGGAAAAGCGGACGACAACCGGGTCCCAGCTGGCGGCACCCCCCGCCGCTCCCGCCCAGTGTCTGTCAGGAAGCCGGCGCTTGGATTCTATGCTTAGATTCTAGGCACCCCTTGTAAAGCAAGGCGTTCACTCAATTATCCGTACCCGAGTGCGACCCCATGGGGTCTTTGGAGGGCATTGATTCTGGGCTTCGCAACACAGGGGCGGTTACAGCCGTCACAAACATGGAGGAGTCTGTGCAATTGTTCGAAAGCTTGCCGGTACGCAAGTCGCATCTGCGAGGGGCAAATGCTGCATGGGCCTGCAGTTGCGCGAAGCGTGCTGGTTTGGGCGCTGGGCGACTCCCACATCTCGCACTGAGGGTGCCATGGGGTTGATCGCTTGCTTGCCGCCTTTTCTCCAGCCGCCGGCGGCGTCTCCGCCATGTGCTGGCGTGTCCCTACCCTCATTCTGGTCTTGCAGGAGGATGTGCTGGCCCGCATTTTCGGCCTGCTCAGTCCCTCCCAGCTGGCCTGGGTGGAGAGGGTGAACCGCCGCTGCCGCGGCATAGGTGAGAATCAGAGGGGCACAGGCCCCTGCAAACCTAGGAGGCTGTTGTCTTTAGGGCTGAAGTAGGCTTGGGCAGCTATCCTGGAAATTAATGCCCTGCCTAGGCCACCATCACACTCGCACACCTCAACCCTGCAGTTGTACGACACAAGCTCTGGCGCCAGCACTGCCTGCGTGCCCACCCAGCCATGGCAGATGCCACAGGCAGCCAGGCCCCAGACACCTCGCAAGTGCCGTGCCGCCACTTGCATGCCAGCAGGCCTTTACCCAACAGCAGCCAAGCGTCAGGCAGTGCTGCCGCTAGCCTCGACAGCGGCGGTTCGCTGTCGGTGCTAGCACCCAACACAGAGAGCTTGCAGCGTTCTGCTTTCTACAAAAAGCTTCACTACCGCCTTACTGCGCCAATGGCTCGTGAGTCCCTCATTGCAGAGGCACTGGTCGCCAGCAGCACAGACCACCCGCAGGCAAGCACAGACACCCTGACGCCAGTAGTGTACGGCAGCGCCACAACCAACCAAAACACAACTACCGCGGAAGAACTGCTGTCACCGGCAGACTCTTGCCACTTACGATTCTTAGCAACCACCAGCCGTCCTATGGGCCTCCCGTATCATCGGGGCTTGGCTCGCTGCCCCTGCACCTGCTGCAGGAAAGCATTGCCAATGTGCTGAATCCAGTCAGTCGCAGCCGTGATATCGCCACCTGCTACTGGAGCAGCAGGGGAAACCCGGTAAATGGCAGCTTTGAGGCCCCCTGCTTGCCTGCTTGCCTGCCGACACGTTTGCGCCTCCTGCCCTCCCTGCTTGCCTGCTTGCTAGTCATGCGTGCCTGGCTGCTCGCCCATCAATCAGCACCCACTCACCCTACCCTAGCAAGTCATGCCCGTGTCTTGCAGGATCCCAACAGCAGGGACGCTCTCACCTTCCGGCTGGCCCACCCGCTGTGCATCGTGTCTGAGGTGCAGCTGCGGCCCTTCAAGGCCTTCTTCCAGTGGGTGAGCCATGCTGTGCTGCGCCGTGATGTGCATGCCGCAATATGGCGTGACATGCTGTGCTGCGGCATGCTGGTGGACATTATGTGAGTCGTTTTCTTGCTGCTCTGTGGTTGTGCTGTGCTGTGGTGGAGTTGTGCGGTAATGACTGCCATCCCGTTCTGATGTTGGCTCAGCAGTAGTTGTTGTACACTGCATTGTGTCATTCTGCCCTGCCTTTCTCCATACGAACCTCTCCTTACTTCCACATCACCACTGCTCCACGAGGACCCCCCTGCCTTGGTTCTGCGTTATGCAGGGCTCCCCCATCTATGCTCCCAAGGCTGTCCGCTTCCGCCTCGGCGGCTTGGCCTGCTTTGATTACCAGGGGCGAGCGCTGCCGCCAATCGCACTCCGCCAGGCTGCTCGCAGTGACGTGCAGGCTCAGCAGCACACCCACCAACAGCCCCCGCAGCAGCAGGCAGGAGCCGCACCCGACTTTGCAGCGGGGGCAGCCTCGCCAAGCGGCGCCCGTGGCGACAAGGCAGCAGGCAGCAGCGGGGCGCAAGCACAGCGGCAGTGGGTGTGGGAGTCGGCAGAGTTTGAAGTTGAGCAAACAGACGTGCTGCAGCGCTTCCCCATACCTCCCACGCTGTGTGTGGGTGGCTACCTGCGGGTGGAGCTTCTGGGCAAGCGGCAGCTGCAGGCTGCCGACGAGCAGTACTACGGTAAGCAGTACCGCTGCCTGCGTGTTCTGCATGTACTGCATGCACTGCCTTCTTGTCCGATTCCCCAGCTCCTGCATTTTTTGGAGGGCTGGCGTTCGTGGCCAATATGGCATTAAGATAGTAAGTAAGTGCATTGATGCAACTCCGTTTCTAAAGTTCACTTTAAGGTTTCCTCACTTGCGCCTCCCTGACCCCGCCCTGCTCCCTTCCCTTCTGCCGCTACCAGCTTGCATCTGCTACCTTCGAGCGCTCGGCTTCCCCATTTATTACTTCCAGCTGCGGCAGCTACCTCACCCGTGGGGCGGCATGCAGCTTTCCGGGCGTGTGACCCTCCCTTCAGCAGACAAGGATCAGCAGCAGCAGCAGGAGTGGCAGGAGGATGAGCAGCCTGCCAGCTGGCAGCTCACCTACAACCCCAGCGACCCTTTGGTGGAGGCTGGAGGGCTGGCAGCAGTCTCTGAGGGTGGCAGGCTGGCGGCGCTGGCTGCGGCTGGTGGTGGGGCAGAGGAGTGGCAGGCGGAAGAGGAGTTTGATGAGGATGCGGAAGACGGGTTTGACATGATCTGGGGGGATAGCGACCTGGAGGATCTTGAGGGCAGGTGGGCAGCATTTTTGCCTTGGTACGGCTTCCGGCTTCCACTCACCTTTCCTGGCATCTCACGGCGCTGTTATGCAAACAGGGCGACACCTCCCGCCTGTTAGCTCCCTGGCAGAACATGTAGCCAGCTGCTGCTTGCCCAGCGCCATGCTACTGTGAAGCCAGCTTTGAGGTGCATGGGTGTTGCCTTGCGCTGGGCTCTATTGCTGCCTGTGGGCGCCAGTCTTACTGCGATTCCTCTCAGAATCTGTTGCTTTCTGGTGCCGCAGCCTGGATGGCCACTCGGACGACCAGGGACCGGGAGATTGGGAGATGGGGGCAGCAGGAGGAGACCAGGAGGCACCTCCGCCTCTGGAAGCTGCAGATGGAGATGATAGCGGCGGCTCTGGCAGTGATGGCAGCCCCAGCAGCAGCAGCGACGGCAGCGGCAGCAGCGGGTTGGCTGGTGGCGGGATGGGTGCAAGCGAGGATGAGTGGATGCCTGGAGGGCATGCTGGGGCCTACTAATGCGTATTAATGGCCATTCGTATTGCACGAGGACTAATACGAGGTGGCGGTTGCTGATGGCGTGTTGCTCACACCACGTCGCTCCCCCCTGCTACTAGATCTCTGCGGGTTGCCGCGATGTCATAGCTGACGGGGCTCCCTTCTAGCCCTAGGCTGCCACAAAGTAGCTGTGACATGCCTGCACGTACTAGAGGAGGCGATTAGGAAGAAGGGCACGCCACCTTGGAAGAGCCATACGGTCTCGTCATCGAGTCGGGTGGAAAGCTCGCCTGATTGCTCAGCCCCTACCACATCTTCACTAAGTCATTCCAAGACAGAATATGCTGAAGCAACGCAAGAGCAACGCCTAGGGCGCGTTCCAGGGCGCGTGGAGGCCATCAAGAGTCAGGCAGCCGAGAACGTTTGCAGGTGAGCCAAACCGATCGGAGCTTTGACCTTTATACCAACCCGGGCGGTGAAACTGGGCCGCCAGGCTCTGGGTGGGCCGGGTTGTAGTGGCAGGCCGTACGCAGTGCCAATGCAGCTACCGTGCGCCGCTGATGGCACACATCGGCTCGCCCAACTCCCTGCCATTAATTATGCCTTCTACCATGCAGATTAAGCCTTTGAGCATTCAATGAGTCTTTGCAGCGATACAGCTACATGTCAGGCAGTTGGACCTATTGATCCTGAGCAGGCACAGCGAGCGGCAGCAGCCGCTGCCACACCACCGCAGCCGCTGCAGCCGCCCGAGCCGTCCTGGCCTCCGCCGCAGTCGGAGCGTGCCCCTTCCGTGTGCAGTGGCATTGCGGGCGGCATGCAGCCTATTGAGGATGACGCGGTATCTCGTGAGCGCACTCCCAGCCCTCCCCCGCATCGCTTGATGTCACCTGCTAAGCTGGTGCCTCCAGGGGCGCCTAAGCGAGTCGGGCCGCTGCCGCCGCCACCTGAGCTGCCGAGGGAAGTGGCGGCAGCTATGAGGTGCAGGGCTCATGCCAACTTGCCACGCCACCAGCACTCACTTAGCCCCGGCCAGCACCCAGCAGTGGATCAGGCTCTTGCCTGGCTGGCTGACATTTCACCTGGCGCCCACAGCACTCTAAATTGAGTCGTGCTGCTGGCACAGGGTGGCAGATGCTGACATGCCTGTGTTGTTGTCAGGCGTTGACAAAGAATGAACCAGTTGAAGATATCGTGGTATGGCCACATGCCGCACTGGTTTTGCCACTTGTTGCTGTGCCCATGTCAAGAAACAAAGTGAACTCCACTCCACCTTACTTTATGGTAGCCAACCTTAATTTCCAGGATGTTGTTTTGCCCAATCACTGCAACTTGCCGACGTTGTTAAAGTGCCGTGAGGCTCTACTTGTTAAACAACAGTCAAGGCTTTCTCCTGCATGTTGTTTCCCGTACCATATCCTCAAGTTGCTGCGCCGGCGCATGCATACTTTACGTCACGTTGCGTATACCTGCCAAACAAGATATGTACTCTACTCTCCTGTTTGTATACTTTGCCCGTTATCCTTTGGTTGCTGTGCTAGCACGTGCTAGCCTCATCCCACGGTCGTACACCTGCCTTTCTTACCTTTGCGATGTTCTATACATGGAACATGTAACCCAACAGCTTCAGCAGTTTGCGCTCAACAGCGTGCAATGATGTCTCAACCCACAGCAGTGCAAACTTCTTCAGCCTGAATGCCTGCACCCTACAGCAAAACTTCCTTACATGGCGTGCTGTGGTTTCCAAGCACTTTGAACGGCATCACTGTTGCGCCCCGTCCCCACCTGTAGATGCCAGGCCCACCGTGCCGCTGCTGCCCTGCTGTGCAAGAGCAGCCGCAAGCTTGCCGCCTTGGCAGCACAGTCGGCGTACTGCTGCAAATCATGCCTTCAATCGTCACCCTGTCCCCTCCCCTGCTGGCCGCTGACCCATGCACGCTTGTCTGCCTGCAAAGGGTGGTTCTGCTCATGGCTGAAACGGCAGGCAGTACTGAGGAAGTCGGTGACCATGGCAGCCAAGTGCAAGCGGCCTGCCACCCGGTGCCAACCCCAATTCAACAGCCATGCTGCCGATACCGCACCAGCAGACTGCATATTTGTGAAAGCCCTGTCTGGCACTTCCAGGCTTACAGTTTGGATGAGTCCCAGTGCGCGGCACCCCTCAAGCGGCGGAGGAACCTGCAGCCGCCATCGAACTGCCGCCAGAGGGATGCTGAACTTGTTGTGGAGGCTTCGGCGCATGACAAATGAAGGACCGCCGATCCGGGGTATAGAAAAGCCTCTGTTGCTCTGCGTCAGCACCTTTTGTTTCCGTAGCATCTTACTCTTCCCGCAGCAGCATAAAATAGAGAGAGTTCAATGATGGGAGTGGTTACTGTAACAAGAGAAGGGATTAATTAAGCACACAATGTGAGACTGTCAGCTGGTAGCCTGCAGCGACCCGCAGGAATATGGAAACAAAGCAACAGGCGATGGATGGCAAACACAGGGGAGATGAATGGTCAAACGCCAGGCAACATGGGAGTTCCTGCAAGCAGCCAGCTGCATCCAGCGTTCCACCCCTACCAGGTCCTCCTTCGGGCAGCATTGTTTACAGCGGCTTTGCTTCCTGCTGAGGCTGCCAGCTGTATTCATGTTGGATGCAACATGCCCTCCGCAGGGCAGTTGAGGTTGAAGCATGGCCCCAGCTTCCCAGTCAATATCTCTAGCACAATTGCCTCCAGGCGCCCCGCCTGCATCGCAACAAACCAGCAGGTTCCTATATGGCAAGCTCGGCAGGCATGGGGCAGGCACCAGCGTCGCCATGACCGCAATTGAGGCGCAAGAACTGTACCCATACATGGGACCTGAAAGCAATCAGCACAGCAAGTCGATACACTCTGTTCATATGTTCACAACTGAGGTTTTAGACACTTTGCCGGGCCAATCTAGCTTATCAACCTCAAAGCAAAGCAGGCCAGGCAGCGGCTTTGCGGCCCTCGCGGGCATGCGCATGCTCACCTGTTCTGATGCCACCTCATCACCCAGCAGCGAGGTAAGCATGCACGGAAGCACTGCAGCCTGACTCATGCTGCAAAGCACCTTAGCTGCAGCCATAACCATTACTAATGAGGGGAGGGGTTAGCTGCCTGTGCAATGGCAGCTGAAGTATGCTTCCTGTGATGATGTAGGGAGCTTTACAAGCTGGCAATGCAAAGCAAGCGGCCACTGCACCTGCCACACAGGTACATGCCGCATAGATGGCGAGCAACGCATGCGAACCGGGCCGCGAGCACACAAAAACGTTGCGCTGGCCCTGCAGGATGTCTTAGGCAAACAGAATCAGGGGCAGCCCAATTGCCCACAAAGCCAAGGTCGATGATACCTCTCAAGTTTGCATTATTTCAAGCAGCGGCCACCGTAGCCACATAGGCAGCATCATGATGGTAAGCAGAACGGCTGGTCACCTCACCGGCAAAGGGGCGGGGCTAGGTTGCAGATCTTCGCTGACGTAGAAGTTGTCCCTGCATGCTTGGTCCTGCAGGCAGGCGAACAGGCAGGCGGACAGGCGGGACGCTTGGCCAGCAGTGGGGCAGGCTGGCAGGCAGCCGGGCCGGGCAGTCAGGCAGCTGGTTAGTCAGTCAGTCAGGCAGGATTTACGCAGAACGGCCAGATTGTTGTGCACATCAGGCATTGCAGGCCTGTATAGTTGCACTAAATTTTCGAACTACAAGCAAACCTGTCTGCTTGACTCCAAATTGTCGTCCTCACCTGCATGTGCCTGTTCATGGCCAGTAGGCGCTGAAAGTAGGACGCCCCCAGACACACAGCTTTCAGGGGGATGCCACACCCTGTAGGCGTTGGGGTTGGACGAGGGTAGGGATGGGGGTGGGGCTGTTGACCATTATATGCATACCAATTGACAGCAATGCACTGCTGGCTGAGCAAGGGGGCCTGATGCGGGGTGCTTACGTGTGGCAGACGGGATGAGATAGCAGTTATGGTGCACTGGAAGAAAAGTGGCTCCATCTGCAACAGCCGTCCACCAGAAGGCATGCCTGTGCTAGACGTGGGTTAGGGCAACTGAGAAGGCATCAGCACAACTTATGGGTCACCATGTAGCAAGAATGCAGTCCAGTCGTGACACTATGTTGCCAGGCCTTGCTGTTAGCGGCTTCCCAGCTTCATAACGAGTGCGCTGACCTACCTGGCAGCCCAATGTTTGCAACCCAGGCATTTGCACGTGCCAGCCTTGTATCAAGCGCAAATCCTTGTGAGCCGCTGGGTCCAGCCAGGCCTAATTCCCGCGTGTCTGTCCACGATACAGTTGTGGCATGGGTGCCGCTGAGTGGGTCTGCCTGCAGCCTACTGCCTGCTGTGGCGGCAGCAGATCCCGGGGGCCATTTTGCACCGGTTGAGCTGCTTGGTTGGCTGTGAGGACGTAAAACAATGAGGCAAGCTAGTGCAGGGCATGATCAGGACAGGAAGGGATGATTTTTGTAGAAGTAGCCTTTGCAACGCATTTTCTTTTGCCCTTTGCAACGCGTGTCATGAGTCCAAGGACACCACTAACATGCTGCAGTGCGACAACGGGGTGCAGCATACCTTCCCTCTCCTAATTGCTGCCGGCTAGCATTGGCCATTGGATTGCCTGAGCTGATTTTAAGGTTCCTGAATGCCAGCTCTAGGTCTTCCTGCAGCACAATGAAGGTTGAAAGGTGGCCTGTCCAGGTTCCCAAGGCACTGATCGGCGGCGCCGGCCGCCCGTCGGGTACTCTCGCCAAAGACCCACAGATTTGGCAAGAAAAACCTAGCCCGTTCAGCGGCATCTCAAGATCAGCAAGATAAAAGTGATATAACAGGAAAGTTCGACAGGTTGGACCCAATAATTGGTTTCTCTCCCAACCCCTGGGCTGGCCCCGTAGCTGGTGCCTCGCCTCCTCCTCGTCCTGCCCGACAAACGCGCTTGCAGTCTTGGACACGCTGGGAGGGGTGTCTGGAGCTGCACGGAGTTGTAAAGTTCTGAGTTTGGTTACCAGCTGAGATTGGGAGAATGGACTGTGTCAGTGTACGCTCACGCACGTGTGATTTCCATTGACCTCGATAGAGTCCCAAAACGTTTCGGAATCCTAACGCATGCAGTCTAATATATAATGCATGAGATCACATGTTGATTAGCGAAGAGACCACGCCTCCTGCTGACCTGTTCTTCCCGGTTGGCGCCAGCACAGCAACGCCCGCCAGGGCTTGGTCTTCTGCCCCTCCGCGGGGATCCCGTCTGCTAGGTGAGGCAGGCCACTACGTGCGGTGCAACTGGGCAATGTGCTGGCAGCTGAGCCACACTGTGGCTGTCTCCATGCAGGTGGGCCTTCACCGGATGACCGCTGACATGCATGGAGCAGTCATGGGCCCGTCATTGCAGCACAAAGCATTGCTAATGCCATCCGGTAGGCAATCAGCTTGCAAGTTGCAACCAGCACCGCTCCCAGCAGCAGGGAGCAACATGCTTGCGCTGGGGCAGCAGCCTTAGGTGCCCTGAGGAGGCTTACCTGCCCTTGCCGAGTTGCTTGGAGAGGTTGACAACTGCTGGGATGCAGCACCACAGTATAACCGTTCCAACACACCAGGGCACATGTAAGTCCGTCATCTCAGCAGTGCCCCGTTGCAATCCACATCGCTGGCAAAAGTTGGGGAGATGAAGAGGCGCCCTTGTTTACGGCAGCCTCCTAGCAGACTATGCCCCGACCGTGACCACCCGGCTGGTGGCAAATGCGGTAAGGTGCCTGCCGTGCATCACACGACACCCAGATGAGAGCAGCACCGCTAAGTCTGGCAGCAGGGCATGCACCTGGCTCTACAGCGGGCACTCTTATCTTGCGCAACAGCGCCCATCATCCGCTGCACCTTCAATCAATATGCTCGGCAGGCTCTACTGAGTGATGCTCGCGCTATTCACATTGTTTTTGTAGCGCAGCAGATATGTTGTACGTCCAGATAGAAAACTATAGCAACGCTTTGCGGTGTACAAGGACTGCGTTTGTAGTCATTGGTTTGCTCGACGGTTCTGAAAATCTAGGACCTGCGTATGGCGCCGCCATCTGCGCTGCCAATCGCCACATGCGCCGGCGGTGCCCCAGCTGATGGTGCAAGGCATGCTTGTTCGTCTCTTGAGTACAGATGGCAGTGCATTCAACATGTGGTGTGGTGAAAGCAGTCGGAGCTACCTAAAAAAAGCTGCTTTTGGCCGTAAGAGTGGTCAGCAAAGCACGGCGGCAAGCTCCACCGCCACCGGTGGTTTTGCCTGCGCTTGCTCCTTTTAAACATTTCCTGGCCCTTACCCTTGAACAAATACTGTCCCTTACCCATATGCAATCCTTTCTGAAAAAGAACCTTCATGAGGCTCAGCTCTGGCGTCAACTCTGTGAAGCTAGGCCAGCATGGTAGCCTTCTGCACCTGCCCAACTGCAGTGCCCACTCAGCTTCTCCCTTCTGACAAAGTTGCCCCAAGCCCAGGTCTGCTTGTTGAATTACTGCTACTAGCATACATGTGTCTTTGGGCTCCGGCTTGCTCCACACGTGCACCCTAGACTGACTCAGGCGACTGCCCCTCAGCTATTTTGGGCGTCCAAGACTCCAGTAGCCCGGGGGCTGCTCGATGTTCTCAAACCGATGGAAGCCTACTACTGCCTGCGCACACAAGGCGAGTTACTGTAAATCACCCCCCAGGCCACGAAGTCATTGCAATGAGGCTTCCTGTCTCGCAAGGCTGCGCTTCATGTCCACCCAAAACTCTTCAAGGTTGTTCTGCACGCTGTAGCGTCGCTTGAATTGCCGCCGCCGGCATGATGCCGCGGCTCCCGCCAACGCCCTCACAGTGGCTGGCTCACACGCTTCACTGTGTGCTGCTGGCTTAGCTGCCGGCTGCTGAACCATCATTCCTTGCAAGCAAAGATGCTGTCCACATTGCTCTGGATGGCACGCCGCAGCTGAAGAGCAGTTATAGCAGTCGTTGTGTGGCTGGCAATGGGTGTCACGTGCCGGCCTGCGTTGCACGCACTGCAGCAGAATTGCTGGGCCTAACCACTCATGCAGCGCCACCAGCTAAGCCGCAATCAGCAGGTGCCTCTTACACCCCAGTGGAGTATGCCAACCCCGGTATCGCCATGATCCTGATAGCCAAGGTGCCCCCGACCCCCTGCCGGCCCCAGCTGCTGCCACCGCCAAAAGGGCTTCCAGATCTAATTGCGGCATATCCGACGCAATGCCTTGCTGCAGCCTACGACGCAGATGAGTCCAGCACCGCAGAATCAGCTGTGCTTGGCCCGCACCCAGTGCTGGATCAGGCGCTTGCATGGCTTGACATGATTGAAACACCCACTTAGGCGGCCAAATGGCATCCAGCCTAACCGTCTGTTTCCTATTTTACCAGAAATCGTGATGGATCTTTCGCTGCTACTTGAGCACCTGCACTCTGGGTCGCTGTTCCCATATAACCATGTAACGCTTGCTCAACACGTGTGCATATGTGATGATCATGTCAAGTTGAAAGTGAGGATAGGTTGGTGGGAGGCGGCAGGCATCCGAACCTTTGAAGTTGGCGATGGCAGCATGTCTCTGGCAACAGCTTTGTTCTTGCAGTTGTGTGCCCTTTAGCAACACTAGGTCGCGGCAGTCCCTCATGCCGTTGCTTCTGCCGCTGCAGCTGTTAAGTTGTGGCATGGCTGCTATGGATGGCAAGCCGCATGGTGGATTGACAATTTCGTTGTGGTGAGGAAAGTGGGGCGGCCACCGGAAGCCGCTGCGGAAGCTTGGGACCTCCAATCTGCAGAAGCCGACTGCTTCCATCAACCAACCGTGATGTTTGGCATCTCGTGCAACCCGTCCTGCTTGTCAGGGCCGGCGATGCACACGATTGGGAACTAAGCCAATGCATGGATGGCCGTGCAGGAAGGCCAGGGAGATGAAGAGGCACCCTGGGCCCTAGGGATGCAGCAGTTTTTTGGGATTGCTAGCAAGTCATACGGCAGCGGCGACTGCACGGCAGCAGGAGCGGCGGGCGTGAATGCTGGGGCAGGGGCGGGGGGACACTCCGGCACACATCAATGCTGCTCACTACTCACTGCCGCTGCAAAATTTCGTGATATCACATATTCCCTTGGACGATTAGGGAGGGGAGCGCAGCAAAGGGAAGTTAGGAAGCTAGTCCTGCTCGCTTATTCGACAGCTCGTCATTTGGATGCCCCCACATCCACATCCACACAAGTGGACTCGGAAACGAGCGTTAGAGCAGAGCAAGAACAACTAGAAAACACCAGCATTGTCCCAAGGTTGGGTCCCGAGCCTAACACAAGCAGGACTGTGGTTAAGGTAGGTGCCAGTGGTGTAGTCTACGTGCTCAGGGCCCAGCTGGCTGCCATATGCCCAAAGGAGTGCTGCATGGTGCTGTGAAAGTAGCAGCGCCTCCCTGGGTTGTACCGGCAGCAGAACACCAGCTCCGGAGCCCAGCCGCCAGTCGCTGACGGCGTCCTCTACAAGCTCAAAGTGATCTGCTCCAGCTGCCATAAGCCTGTCTGCAATGCCCTACCATGCTCGCAGGGCTGGCTCAGTAGGGAGGCATACGCCCTTGCGACGACGATCTGGAACAGGAAGCTGGGAGCAGTGAGCCCCAGCGAAGCCAGCCACAGGCGCCAGCCGCCGCCGCACCAGCGCAACTGCAGCCGGCACACCCTTCCACCCAGCTGCTGCGCACACGCTCCATGGGCACCGTCATGGCTGGCGACATGCTGCACAGGGGAGAAGGCCCTGGCCCTGGCGAGCAAACCTCCGGCCCTCCGGCCCACGGGTTGGCGCCTGCCGCTGAGCTGGTGGCCCCGCATGGGCCTCAGCCTGTTTCCCCGCCAATGCCACTGCCTGAGACGTCCCCGGATGAAGCGGGACCGACTCTTCAGCCCCAGAATCACGCTGGAGGAGCCCAAGACGAGCAGCCTGTTGGCCCCAGGCAGCCGCAAGCACACCCAGCGCTTGAGCAGGCGCTCGCATGGCTGGCTGAAATGCAGCCGGGGACGGACCAACACGAAAACTAAGCCTTGCTGGCTTTCTTGCCCACCAGGAACCAATCTGGTTTTGTGTCACCATGACACTATATCCTCGAACCAACAGTATGAGTCAGCTTTGTTCACATTGATCGGCGCCCGCCTGCCAACCTCCCGCTCCAGTCACTGTGGTGTGCTGCACAATTCATGTTTCCCTGCTTTAAACGTGTGCCTTTGGTTGACCGGTTGATGCCCTCCAATATGTTGTGCAATGTGACAACTGTTAAAGGGAGCAGCATTGCTAAGAGCTAATTGCTGTTGCTAACCACTACTGATCCCCAGGAGAGGACTGGCAGCGGGGCGGCGGTGGGCAAATGTTGCTTGGTCTCATTGTCGCCTTAGAGGCGGAAATATTGAATACGAATGACTTCCTACGCGCAGTGCATTTCCATATACCTTCTCCAGCTTGTTTCCTGATTACCAGTGTACTGCATGCAAATATTACGAGGTGCACGTCATCACGTGCTCCCGAATATGCTGCCATTGGGCTCACACGATTGCACTACCCAAAGCCCAGCTGCTGTTTGCAACTATCTGTTTCCGCACTGCTGCTTAACACGCAGTGTTCAGCACGGAAGCCTGTGAAACTACCTCCGAGTGCCGAAGCTGCCGTCAGATCTGCTGCCAACCGTCCAAGACTGCTCACGGACGAGCTATCACTCGATGCAGACCTTGGGCTGCCACCATAAGGTCAGTGGCCCTGGCACCACCTGTCCGACCTGCTGAGAAGCGCACGCCACCCGAAACACGCAGGCAGAGGTGCACCGGCTGGGGTAAAACACGGTTAGGGGTTCCACAGCTATGGCTATGCTAGCGAAGGCCGTACCGCCATGCCGCCTCCCCAAGCCGCAGCCGCCGCCACTCAGCAAGGTAACCTTGCGCGTACGGCACTCAAGCTCCCATGTACTCCTTGCACCCTGCAGATAACGGATCCAGACACTCCTCCTACTCCCGCTGCAATTGCAGCAGGCAGCATCAAGCCACGCGGGTCGAGCAGCCTGGACCGGGCCAATGCTGGCGTCCGCCCCAACGCACCCTGGGAAGCGGCTCTTGTCGCAGGAGCAGCGGCTGCTTCAACTGGGCTGCCAATGCTGCAGCAGCACTCGGCGCCCGCTGGTTGCCCAGAGGATAGCCCTGGCACCCCCACAGCCACGATGAGCCCGCAAGCCAGGGAGCCCCCGCCCTTGCAGCGCAGGCGGGAGCTGCCGCCGCCACCAGAGCTGCCAGCGGATGTGCTGGCCAAGACTCGGCGCGGGTTGTCCACACCGCCAGCCTGCCACCCAGATGAGTGCAGCACCACAGAATCCAGTTGCCAGGGGCCTCATCCAGCCTTGCAGCAGGCTATCGCCTGGATGGAGCAGATCGCGCACAGGCGCCGGAAGCAGTGAGGCAAAGCTCAGTCGCATCCCATTGCCTGCAGCTATAGCGGCGGTCACAACTTGCCTTCCTGGCTCGTGCGTAATGTGTTGCCTAAGTGGCGTGCACTGGTGTGGCCCTAGCGTGCTACTTCCATCGTTTCACCCCTCGACTGTCATTTTCCTCTTGCCATGCTCACTTCCGTACCCACCCTGCCTCGGTCTGTGTCGCAAGTTCCATTACGCTTAAGCGACTGTGAAGCACAAATAAACCAGTGCCACCTCCTGTTATACCCCCTTGCTGGCTTATGTTGGTGGCATGTCCTCTGATCACACCTACTACTCATCTCCCGCCCCTTGTATGCTCCGCTCTGCCACCGGTTTGCCGACCTGTTTGACAGCGCCCCTCTCACCCTGCATGCATTCTTTAGCCAGTCTGCGCCCCGCCTTGCTAGCTTTGCAGCAGCCTGCAAACGCCACTGGCTTGCAGCTCCCACACAATATCACGTCACCTCCCCTCACCCCATCATCATTGACCCCGCGCGCACACAATGCCTTCACCCACCCCCACATTTGCTCTTGCTCAATTTCCCAAGCTGACTCTCCTAGCACCCCATAGCCACAATGTCGACCACAATTTAGCCTGCTCAGGCTGTAGAATCCTCCATCTTTTGCAGGGGTCTGTGACGCAAGTTCCGTTGCGGTTAGGCAGACTGTAAACACAAAAAGCAAAAGCATCTCTCCCCAGCTGGGCAGCACAGCTGGGCCCTTTAGTCTTGGCCCTCCGCCAGGTTTCAATCTTATGGATGTTTGCTTGAGTTCAGATGTGTAACGGTCGGTCGCAGTCAGTGTGCCACGATGCGGGTCTGAACTGACGTAGTATATTAGCAGGAGCTCAACAGTAATCCTGGCAGCATACGACATTGCTTTTGCTGTTTGTGTTTACAGTCTGCTTAACCGCAACGGAACTTGCGACACAGACCCCTCCAAAAGATGGAGGATTCTACCGCCTGAGCAGGCTAAATTGTGATCTAGGTTGTTGATAGGGGGGTGCAGGAAAGTCAGCTTGGGAAATTGAGCAAGAGCAAAGTGGGGGTGGGTGAAGGCATTGTGTGCGCGCGGGGTCAATGATGATGGGGTGAGGGGAGGTGACGTGATATTGTGTGGGAGCTGCAAGCCAGTGGCGTTTGCAGGCTGCTGCAAAGCTAGCAAGGCGGGGCGCAGACTGGCTAAAGAATGCATGCAGGGTGAGAGGGGCGCTGTCAAACAGGTCGGCAAACCGGTGGCAGAGCGGAGCATACAAGGGGCAAATGGAAATGATGTGCTCAACATCCTCAACAGCTTGGCTGCAATGAAGGCAGATTCTCTGCTCGCGTGGAATCTGCTGCCAACGCCCAGTTTCCTCAGCACCCCAATGGGAGCCGGTGATGAGCTGTGCGAGCGCTTTGCGCCTGCTCCGCTCCTCACCGCCTCTAGGTAGGGGGCCCTACCGCATGCAGAAGACGGTCAGGTAGGAGCGCTGCAACTGGCGGATTGTGAGCATGAGCAGCGCAGCTTGCGACGGCAAGCTGTGCCGCTGCAGCGCTAGGGCTGGTGTCGCTTGACCTTCGTTGAACTTGGCGGCTAAGACCTCTTGCTCTTTTTCGCATATGGTTCCCCGCAAAATATGGTATCCACTGCAGATAACATCGTCAGGATAAACTTACCCTTAAATACTGACCCAAGAAGCCCTGACGAAGGCACAAGGTGCGTCTTTCAACTAGTCTTAAGAGTTCCGTTGCCTGTTCTTCATGCCTATTAGCGACCTGCTGGAGCTCGTGAAGTGAAAGGAGTTGAGGACTAGTCCTGCCAATTGTCCTCGTCCGAGGGTTGGAGAAGCCGAGGTTTGCAGCATAAACACGTTGCCTTCTGGCCGACCTCAGACGCGGTTGTGAGTGATTGTGGACAGTATACTAATGCCTTAGTAAAAGCCAACAGCGCATGGGCCTCCTCCTCTAAGCGCAGTGTGCGTCGCACCGCTCCCATCCTGCACCTGGGCTGCAGAAGCAGAGTTGCCCACTCATAGCTATGCAGTGGCCAGTTCAGCTGCCATGCGGGCCTCTGCCCACGGTGTTTGGCGTCCGCAGCACGGGATACAAGGAGGATCCCTTGGCATGCGGAGCGGACCAGCCGCTGCGTTGCGAGGCAGAGTTTTCGAAGCGCAAGAGCAGCCCAACCCTCAGCCCGCAGTTCAGCTTAAAGTTGGACGGGTTGACGGCGGAAGAGCCGTCCCAGCCCCCGAGCCTGCACCGCACCAAGAAACGGTGAGAAATTATGAAAGGAGGTGCAGACGGGGCTGTTGCCAGGGCTTGTAGACCAGTGGGTGGCTCCCGCGGCTAGCGCGGCTGCCTCATGGCAACTTTGACATTGGCACCTTCTTGTGCTGCTTCCATTCTTTATGCCAGTGGGCTCCTTCCTGCTGCTAGTTCCCACTATAGTTCTAACACCGATAGTCTGCGTGACCTTCGCATCTAAATGCAGCTGGGGCTTGCTCAGCTGCGCTAGCCCGTGGTCGCTGCCTTAGAGATCACGGCAGTTCCAATTCGAATCGCACCGCTCACTCGCTACCCGCATTTGGTGCCCACCCTCCTTGATGCCATGCGCAGATGCTGCTCTGCCAACAACCTGCAATGCTTTGAGTCTCTCCAGCCACTCAGCAGGGAGCTTCCGCCTGAGCTGCCGGCTGGGCCTAGGCCTCCACACGGGCCGCTGCCTCAGGCCGCGACCATGCCTACGAGCCCCCCGCGCCGCCACCACTACCATACGCGCAGCACAAGCAACTGGGCCTGCAGGGCGCAAGCCAGCAGTAAGGACCCTGCTCCTAGCCAGGATGTGCACCCTGCAAATAGTGCAAGTGTGCTTCATGAGTTTGGCAACGCCAACTCAGCCCTCTGTGCAGCCCCCGGCCCTATCGTCCACCTGCCTCGTCAGCACAGCCACAGCTCTGTCACTGCCGCCTACAAGCACCAGCGCCAGCAGCAGAAGCAGCAGAGCCCCCTGCCTCCACTCCACCCCAACTGGCACCCGCCGTCCAGCGGTGGCTATGGCGGCCATGCCCCAGCTGCCATGCGCCCCCAAGTGGCTTCTCAGGTGCAGTACGGCCAGGTGCAGTACGCTTTCCAGCACAGCATCCTGGTCGGGATGCCGCCCCCGCCGCAGCGCGCGCCGGGGCCACCTGCGCAGCAGTGGCGCCGTTACCAGACCGCAGTACCGCCACCAGGCTTTGCCCGCGCGGTACAAGGGCCTCCAACAGTACCAGTACTGCCTGCCCAGCCAGTACCCCAGCAGCTGGGCGTGAACCATCAGCTGCAACAGCAGATGCTGCAACACCATCACCAGCTGCTCCAGGCACAGCAGGACAACCAGGTGCATCCTCTGATGCAGCAGCCTCACGGCTGGCAGCCCGCTGCCGGGCCCGCAATGGTCCCTGTCCCCGCAGCGGCGCCTGCACCTGTGCCTGCCTGTGCACAAACGGGTCCTATGTTTGACAGGCAGGGGGCAGGGATCTACAGCCACGGGCCAGGTGAACTTCTTCATAAGCACCACTTTGCTGCGCAGTGCATGGCGTGATCGCTGATCGTAGCATGTTTTGCATTGCACATAAGGAAACGTTTCCCCTGCACTATCCGGTGGTGTCCCAGCGCAGCGCGCATTCCACATAAGCATTTCAAGCTGTGTGCAGCATCGCAGCTTTGGGGGTTTCGGCAAGGCCGTTGCCAGGCTTGCCTGCTGGCAATCATGCACCCTAGCGCCTCGCTTTCCTCCTCCGCCCGCAGGGGACAGCCTGGAGTGTAACGAGAGCCTGGGAGAGCTGATGAACGGCTTTTATTCCGCCAGTTCTGGCCAGCCTCTGCCAGACATCTCTCCCGGCAACCACCTGGCGGTGGGCTCAGGTGCGCGCTGCTCATGACGGTCGCTTGGGCAGCCTATTCATCTCCCTTGCCTTGCCGCAGCAACGCCGGCACCATGCTGCTGCTGCCTGCTTGCACAAGCTGTCCTCCACCTTATTGCTGGATTTCAGGGGTTTGAAGTATTGTCTTGCTGACGTGCTTGTTTGCCTTGCACTTGTACCGCCATCATGTACTGCAGAGCACAGCTCAGCGGACCCATTTGCTCTGGAGGAGTTTGGGCTGGGGTCTCAGGCCTGCCACATGACAGTAGGTGGGCTTCAAGTTGCAATAGAATCGGCTGTAGCTATCGGACATGTATGCCGTTGTGTTTGGGGTCACAACCAATGTAATCCTACAACTGCAGCAAGCAATCTGTCTTGTTCTGCAAGCACATCTTGATGCTTTGTGGGCCTGCAGGCACTGAGGTGCCCGGCGGAGCTTCAGGTGAAGGCGGGGATGCTGAGGCAGGCTACACCACACCTGCTGCGGCACGACAACCCCCCACCTTTGCGCCTCTTTCCCCGGGTGAAGAGTATGAGCCATCGTTGAGCAAGGAGCAAATGATGGCCGCGCTTCGGGAGGCCAACACTGTCCTCAGTTCCATCACGATGCCAGGTCAGCACCCACCCCAGGAGTTGCCCTCGTCAGCACCCACCTCATGGCTGCCATAGCACTGATGGAAAAGCGGCATGGCCCCTGCATTTGACCCTTGCTGCAACAGTACCAGCGTGACGAGTCGCTGCTGGGCCAGCCTGTCTATGATTGCATGTGTTTGCAGGGTCTCACAATACAACACTGCCCCGGAGAACCTTGTCCATTCACTCACTGCCAGTTGAAGCGTTGCAACTGTCCTGCTGCACTGCAGAAGGCCAGAAGTATGTGCCTGTCCACGAGAGCTGCGCCATGCTCGACCTGGCCTGCTGTAAGTGCCACACATGCACAATGGGCAGAAATATAAACAGCCCACCCTTCTTCGCTTGCCTGATTGCCTACCTGGCTGCTAACTGTCTTTCACCGCCTGCAGGCCTTGCGCTGCCGTGCCGTGCCGTGCCGTTCCATGCTCATGTCGACTCTTCTTGCCTTGTGTGCCATTGTGTGCAGCCTTCAAGATTTCTGCCATAGCTGTCGCTCTGGGCGCCTCCTACTTCCAACGCCTGCTTGCCCCTGATGTCAAGATCCAGGCAAATGCTGCTCAATGACACTGCTTCTGATTGCTTCATGTGTGTAATGTTGTCCTATATGCACCCTGCAACAGTTGGTGAGCCGGCATTGTCCTTACGGCACAACTTTATCATGACACCGCCAGATTTTTATGTGGTTAATTGCTCTGGAAGCAGATTGTTGGCTTTAGCGCTTTACAGACGGGAACAGTGAAGCAGTCAAGCTACCTATGCTGTGTACGATCTGCTGGTGCTACAGTCGAATGCCTTAATGCCTTCCTTCCTTCTAAACTGCAGAAGGTTGCGGCAGCAACTGGCTTCCTCCTGAACTGCCCCACTCCGCCCGCCGTACCTGGAGGTCCGCTGGTAAGCTGCCAGCCCCCTTTCCTGCCCTAGTTACCAGCAAATTTGCAAATAGGGGCAGTAATCGCCAAAAGCAATGGCGGTATATGCCATTAGAGCAACAGCCGCTGCTGACTGCAGGGTGAGCAGCGGTGATCCCACTGCTCCTCTGCTGTGGCAGCTGTGCCCGCTCGTCTCCCCCTACCGTGC
>JAAMXP010000197.1:0-20442 GCA_019693395.1 Ettlia oleoabundans
AGCCAGCAGCAGCCGGACCTAGCAGCCCTTAACGCAGCCATGCACGCAACCTTCACTCCTAAGGAAGTGGCTGAGCATGTCAAGCGGCTCAAACGGCGCAAGGCGGTGACCGGCAGCATGCCACCATGGTTCCTCAAGGCAGCTGCAGCCAAGCTGACCCCCACGTTGGCAGCGCAGTTCAACGCCTGGATTAAGGTGGGCCAGCTGCCGCCCACCGCTGCACGCAGCACCATTACCGCCATTCCCAAGGCAGGAGCAGCACCTGGAAGCTGTGATGGCCTGCGCGGTATTGCAGTGGGCACACTCCCAGCAAAATTGTTTGCAGCAATTCTGGAGCAGCGCGTCTCAGACTGGGCAGAGGCCAGCGGCAACAGAGCAGCAGGCCAGTTTGGTTTCCGCAGGCGCCGCAGCACGGAGCAGGCAGCGCTGGTGTTACGCACGTTGCAAGACCAGCACCGCCAGCAGGGGCAGCAATTATGGGCATGCTTTGTGGATTTCAGGAAGGCCTATGACACAGTCCCCCGGCAGCGGCTCTGGAATAAGCTGGCAGCATGCGGCCTCGGCGGCAGCTGGCTGCGGGCGGTACAGGCGTTGTACGCGGACGTCCTAATGTCGGTACGCACTGCAGCCGGGCTGTCTCCTTGCTTTCAAGCCACCGTCGGCCTGAAGCAGGGCTGCCCGCTCAGCCCCACTCTGTTTGGCCTGTACATTGATGATTTTGAGGCAGCTGTGCTGGCAGCGGCAGAGCGCGGCGAGCATTTGGACCTGCCCAGCTTCTTGGGCAGCGGCAGCGTGGTGCCCCCCCTGTTGTATGCAGATGACATGGTGCTGTTGGCCACTCATGCAGACCATCTGTCAGCTATTATGCAAGCTTGAGTTGCTTTTGAGACCTCAGGAGAATGCTCAACGGACAAACACCTGGGCTGTCAAAGTGGTGAACAAGGCGGGGTGACGGGGAGGATGCGTTGGGGGCTGGCTTGATGTGACAGAAGCCCGTGGCGGCTCATCTTCCTGGTTTGAGTAATGGACCAAACTTCTGTCATATTGTGATCTGTAGGCAAAGAGGCTTGCAAGTTGACAAACCTGCGGTGCACTGCCCATGGCGTGGCTTGAACACAGCCACGGCAAGAAGGTGAGGGTGTAATTGATTTACTGCAACGGTGTAGTGGTGCTTGTCATGGCATTTATGGTGCGTGTGGCAGTATTGTGGCGGATGCAATGGTGCCAAAATGGTGACCCTGGCTGTGGCATTGGTGCTAGCGCCCCCCCGGATGCTGTTACCCTTATTTTCTCACCCCCATCCCCATCTCGACACAGGCGTCCACCACTGCCACAATGGCTGAAAATGGAGGAATGGGCAGCCGAAGAAGATGAAGGGTGCAAGGTCAGACCACAAGGTGGTGCGTGCCGGCGGGTGGCCAAACCCGCAAGCCAAGGGGTGCCGGGGCGGCTGTGCCACCCCAGGTGGAATAACAGGTCAGCAACCGTACTTGCAGGTTGCCATCACTTTACTAGCAACGTTCTTCTTCATGCTGCGCCTTTTAAGAGCATTTAAACCCTTGTTTTGCTCACTTTCTTTAACGTGTGCTAAGGCTGTGCCTCTAAAAAGCTCAACTTATGGCACATCTAAGCAGATACATGTGCATGTATATGCACAGTAAAAACACATTGTTTTGCCCGGGTAATTGCACACGCTTTTGACCTGCCAGCATTTGCACAGCTTCCATATAGATGTGCAACTTGCACATCTAAACGCACAATCCTAGTATTTGCAGAATAGAATTTTTAGGTGCAACAGGTCACTGCACGGAGCTAATAAGGTGTGCAAGTTGCAAGTCAAACTGAAGGGGAGAAAAGGTGTGCAAAATGGGGTCAGTTTAGTAGTGGCTATGTTTCAGAGGCATTGAAAGTGTGTTGGGGCCATGCTGTACACCTTCGTGCCTTGTTACGACGCTGCTGGACGCTGAAAAGCAAGCCAAAACAAATATATTGGGGTGACACAAGCGCAACGATGCTTCTTCTGTCGCTATAGCAGTCCCCCATATCGTGCAATATAAGGGTCTCTCTGCTGGCCAGCAACCTGCCTTCAACCCATTCACCCCAGTCCAGCCACGTTCACTTGTTGTGCAGATGTTGTAGTGAGGTATGGATTGGACAACCGTGATGTTGTTTGGCAAACAGGTCAGCAACATGTTCACATGGCTCTTGGAGTCTATGACTGCCACAGCATTGGTAGTACACACATCGGTTTGCTTATGCAGTGAATGCAGTGTGAACGGGTAATCCGCAAATTTTGTTTGCAGGCAGCAGCTCAGGCGGAAGGCGGTCAAGAGCAAGATGCTACCATGCCAGGGGCATTTCAGGTGTTTGCTTGGGTGTTGGCAACAAAGTTTAACCTGCTTATGGGTTTGTGAAATGCACCATTGTGTTTATGGTGGCAGGCAAACAGCAAACCATGTGCGCTGTTTGCACATTGCTATAAATTTGTTCAACGCCATCAAGTGTGATTTATTGCTGTCCCTTATTTCACAGGCACGTGCAAGCTAACCAAAGCGGCGAAGCATGCACCACTCAAGCAAGATGGGAAGAAGGCCTGGCAGCCAGCAGTAGGGCAGACTGCAAGGTTGTGAGCACCGAGGCGGGGAGGATGACTATCTTGACTCTGACTGATATGTCTCCTTTGACTCTTTCAGCCATATGGCATTGCTGTATGCAAGCAGATGTTACTACTTGCTTTGGCTGTAATGGCCACTTCTGTGGATATCTACTGTCTATAGACCGTACCGTGTATGTGAATGCCTGTTAAAGGTCAGTCGCCTCAATCAACGTGTCTGAGAGGTCTATGAGAGGTCTATCAAACCTTTAAGAATGTCTACCAGACGTCACAACTGTGCCAAGGTCTATAGAGGTTCATAGACGTCTGGGCTCACATCACTCAACGCGGAGTGACGTCAGCCGTGCGTGGCATTCCGCAAGCCCTCGCGGCTACTCCATAGTAGAACTCAGCTCGTCGAGAGCATTATTTCTGTATCTAACTGGCCCCTGCCCCTGATATATGAGTCAAGATTTCCCGCCCTACAAATGGGCGGGAAACGGTGGGAAATCAAGCTAACCGTGGGAAATGAGTCCACCTGCTCAGAACAGCTAGCCTTGGGCACCATCCCTGTGACCCTGTGTTGACGCCTGATGTTTTATCCTTGGTTCCAGAACTCCTTTGTCGATGCTTAACCATCGTGTGAAATGTTAATGCCGGCTCCACCTGCCACCTACCGGGCCCCGCCTAACCTCATGCACCAGCGGCAAGCACGGCAAGCAACCGAGCTGATGTTACTGGGCTTGTGGTTCGCAGTTTGCTTATTTCCAAATATCGATGATTGTCTCAGAGGCAAGCTGGTTCCATCAGCAGGGCAAAGCCTCCATGATCCACACAAGCTTACCTTTAGCAAATATTTGCGGTCGGACTGAATGTCCAAGCCTCGACCCCTGGAGTCGGCCGGCAACGGCGGCACCAGTGGCAACGCAGAAGCTCAGCAGCGACGGAAGCATCAGCTGCGTTTCCAGAATGATATCTTGTGTAGTCTCCGATCCAAGAGCGCAAGAGCCACCCGAAGTTGCGTGCGTTGGTAAAGACTTCGCTGGCCAGGCTTGACTGGATTTGCGCTAGACTTCCGCTTATGCTGTGCTAATTGCAAGCTTGCAGCCTTCCTAGCCGCCTTGCAGACCCAGCTCGCATCCTGCCTCCTGGTGGCTAGCAGTACAGCAAGTACCAACAAGTGCTAGAGGAATTGTCGAACGCCTCTGTGTGCGTAACTATCCGTCGACTATCGGTTGCGCAGATCCTCTTGCTGTTCAGCTGGAAGACTGGCTGCAAAGCTTGCCGCGTTGCCGTTCCGCTGCACTTGACCTCTATCTCGCGGGCAGGAGACGCTCAGCCCTTCCGGATAGCAGGCTTTGGGGCGGCTTGCCGCTGCGTTAGCCGCGTGCTGCTGTGGCGCTGCCAAGGTGAGTTGCCGCCCCCAACTGTCGTGAATGACCCTGTTTTTGCCATTTACCAACGTGCTATGCATGGTTTGGGGGTGGGTATTGGACCTGTCTACAGCTGGCGGCAGGCTGGTCACATGCGGTGAGAAGTTTTGTTGGTGTGATTCGGCATTGAGCTGCAGGTTTGTGAGGGAGCGTGTTGTCATCTTGTTGGTGCTTGGCGGGCTGGTGAGCTACCACTGGAGGGGCCATGCTCTAGGATGAGTGACAACAAGACCATTAATCCACGCGACAAGGAACCACGGTGCGGTTTGCTTGAAACAAACCTGCTGCGTATGATGTATTTGAGCTTTAGGCGTGCCTTGCGTTCCAATCGGGTTGGTTTTATGCTCGCTGCAGAACTATGACAAGCGATGCTGAACACCTCACGCTGGATCAATACAAGGAAAAGTTCGCAGCGAATGTCTACCATATGAGCGTCACCGTGAGAAACCTTGCTGTTCACATGAAACAACTGACGGGTTGGCATGAAAATCAAACCATGGCTTATGAAGCCCTGGCCGCTAACATTCTCAAGCAGTACATCATCAAGTCAGGGACCAGCACACAAGTTACGGAGGATCACATCACAGAGATGCCCCGTAATTACACCAAGATCGACCACAAGAAGTATGCCACGGTTTTCAAGGATAAGTTTCCTCGAGGTGTGGAATGGGACGGGGCGTTGTTTGTTGATTACCCTACCACCCAGTCGTTGGCCTTGTATCTGATTGAAGCCAAGACCACCATTGCAACATCAGACATACGTGACATGACTGAGCGCATTAGGCGCACAAAGACGTTTATTGAGTTGTGTCATAACAAAGAACTTCCTGGATCCAATGCACCTAGGCCATTAAAGGCTCTTTGTGATGCATGGTCAGAATGGGGCGTGCCATCATCCTTTTGTGGCGTTGTCCTTGCACATAATTTCACTGACGCCATGCTTCAAGCTGCTGAAGAGGAAAAGATCACATGCATTTGCCTCGATGGGTCTGCCTATGTTATTCACCGCCCCTGGCTCAAAACAGATAAGATTCTGAGATTTGAGCAGATTGACAGTGCCACTTTCTTTGGTTCTGATGATTTTTGATGGCAGGCGCCAACATCAATGTAACATACAACCATAACTGATGCCAGATGCTGATGTGGAATGAGCTGGTGCCGCTGGGGAGTCAGGTGGACAATATGGTCAGGAGCTGCCGTGCTGCCTATCGCTGCCACGGCCACCTGCACCTCCCTGCGGCCGCTGTGCAAAGACTAATGATAGTTCAGCTTGTTGGTATTAGCTTTTGTCTGTCATTTTTGGCGGACTGAAAGTTTTACATGGGTCCAGGGCGGCGACACGCCGTACAGGTATGCCAGGGTGGCACTACCCGTAGTGTGTGGGGGTTGCTCTGACCCTGCCAATGGATAGATCTCGGCTCGTGAGTTCCCTGGTAGCTCCCGCGTCGTTTTTATGCCCTTTGCGACATATTTCGAGATGCGACGTATTTTCGAGATAGCTTTGGGATTCCAGGCAGGACACCCACCCACCCCCAGTTGATGCTGACGCGGTACTTCTGGGCCCCCCCTGCGAGCTCCCCCCTGCACTACATCGCAAAATTGCCGTGCCGCGACATTTTGGAACCACCACACAGTCGCAGAGAGCCAGCGGGGCCATACGTATACGAGGGAGCGGCCATACAGCAGGCAGCTGGTAGCAGATGGCGGCAGCGGTCAGCTGTGCACAGCATCAATAAAATGCAACTGGGCAGGCAGGTGGCTGGCGTGCACCCTTAATTTGCTCACCACCTATTCAGCTAGTGTTTTGCCACAATACTATCCATCATGACCACTTGATGATGGCCAAATTAGCAGGCTGCCACTAGCAACATGCCAGCAACAAGGACCCGACCACAACACAACAGAAATGCAAGTGGGGGAAGCAGGTTGCTGTTGTGCACCTCGGAGTCCTGCCATTACATATTCCATTTCAAACCAGCCCTTCAACTAGCATGCTATAGGGCAGGTGCTCAATGGACCGGAGTGACTGATTATGTGGCAGCTGCCAACATTATTACACGAAGGCATACTATCGTCGTAAGACAGCAAAACTCGTGTGCCGGCCTTCTCTGTATTTAATATAAGTGCAGTGAAAATGAAGCCATGGCTAACAATGCTCAAACCAGCTGGCAATAGTGCAATAATTCATAATACTAGAATCAGTCCCTCTTTGTATATGTACATACAAGCAGTGACTCAGTCGCTATCCCCATCCTCTGCGTCCACCTCTGCCTCCCCCGCACTGCTGCCATACAGCTGCAGCATATAGGTGGTAAGGCCTGGGGCTTGCCATTCTTGGCCACCAATCGCTCCTCCTCCAGGTCACGTGCCACCTCAAAAGCTGACACGGATCGGCCTGTCCGCATGGCCTTCTCAGACGTCACCTCCTCCACATGTTTTACGATTTTTTCCAAATCTGTGGCATGGCGTGCCAGCCAACAGCAGTTGCTGTCACACAGTTGAACAGGAAGCTATGCATGCAACAGCGCTACTGCCACCTAGCCACCTAGCCAGACTCCTGTCCACCGCTGCTTGACAAAGTTCTTGCGCCACTCCGGCTTCTCGTGGGGCCGTGTCTCTTTTGCCTGCTTTTCCTGTGAGGTGGGTATTGGCCGATCGCCATGAAAGAAGCAACGCACCCGTTAACATGTATAATTATAATGGAGTGTGGCAGTGGCAGGGAGTGTGCAAGGGCCCCCCCTTCCCCCACCACATCCGCCACCCCCCACCCCACCCACCCACCACCCACACCCAAAACTCAACAACAGGACAATGCTTGATTGCTTACCTTGTCCTTCCGAGACATGCCATCTTCCCCTGGCTTTGCCCACCAGTCATACACCTACAAGAATGAACACACTCAATTTTGTTGGCACACGCACGGCTACAAAGCAAATGTTTACTACCATCCCTTCAACCCGGGCGCCACGCCAACCGTGCTCACCCCCTTAATGCCACCATTGGACTTGAACCAGTTCAGATTGGGGAGCTCGCGTGGCTGGCCAGCGGTGTCTCGCCGCGAGCCCGGGCGCTTGCGCTTGTTGCTGCCTTTGTCAGCCCCGCTGCCAACACCAACACCAGCAGTGCTTTGCACCACAGGCACCATTGCCATTGGTTGCATACCCCCGTAGCTGGTCAGCTGCAACATCTGCTGGTGAACCAGTTATTGCTGTTGCATTTGCTGCTGCAACATGCTCAGCTGCTGCTGTTGCTGTAGTTGCTGCAACTGCAGCTGTGGCGCTGGCAGCGCCATGCCAAGCATTGCATTCTGCGTTGCTGCTGCGGCGCCAATGATGTGTGAGAGGTGCGGCTGCTGACCAAAGACTGGCCCATGCTGCAGCGTGCTGGACATAATGGCTGAGTACGGTGCAGTGTAAGGCAACGTCTGCTCCGATAAGAACTGCGTGCTGAGCGCTGCGCCGCCTGCCCCCCTTGGGGCCAGTGATGGCTGGTTGATGGGCACTTGATGCATCAATGCTTGCACTACCGGATGTGGCTGCGGCATGCAATACTGCTGTTGCTGCTGCGGTGCCCCCAGAAGCTGGTGCTGCTGCTGGTGCTGCTGCTGGTGCTGCTGGGGCGCAGCCGGCTGCGGCAAGGTTGCGGCTGGAAGCTGGTGCTGCTGCTGGTGCTGCAGCGGCGCCGCCGACTGCGGCAAGGTTGCGGCTGGAAGCTGGTGCTGCTGCTGGTGCTGCTGGGGCGCAGCCGGCTGCGGCAAGGCCGCGAACGAGCAAGGCGTAGATTCAGCTGTTGTTCATGCCCCGGCTGCTCAAACATGCTAAGCACTGATGCCATGACCGCATCAGCTGGGCCTGCGCCTGCGCTGTTATCATCTGTGCCCTGGACCTCGCCACCCGCCAGAGATGCTGTTTGTGCGCTGGCACCTAGCATGAGCATAGGCAGCAGTCGCCTCCAGGCTGCGTCCCAGGCTGTTGCTGCGCAGGTTGTTGCAAGCCTGGACCGCTCGGAGCGTGTGCTGGGTGCCATTATTTGTGGCTGCTGCGTCAGCTGGCCCCCACTCCAGTCCACAGAAACCATTGGTGGCATTGTGGCAAACCTGCAGCAACGGAGTGTTTATGACACTGTTGGAAAATCAACATAGACAAGGCAGGGAAGCTTGGAGGGCAGCAGAGTGCAGGCCAAGGCGGGAGGCAGGCGGCAGCAGGCAGGGGGTGGGGCGGGGCCCGCTGGCAGGCGCTGCCAATACGCAGCGATTGAGTAGCATACCAAGGCGTCAGAAATAAACACCAGCGCACCTCGGGACAGCGGCAACTTGAAGTTGGGGGGTAATCGCCTGAGCTGCCCCAACCCACTCGCGGCAGATCCCATCTCGCACCAGAATTCATAAGGTCCCGGACGCACGGCTCTGCCGCGGCAGACGGCGCCTCGGGCGAGGGAACCCAGCATGTGGGCCATGGCGCTGCCCGCCGAGGCCGAGGCCGACGCACGAGGATATCCGTGCCCAAAAGACTCACTCTTTGTGCTAAATCAGTGGAAAACAAGGCGGCCCAGTGCCGGGGAGACGATGGCCTGCCAGCGCCCCGCAGGTTTGTCCTAAGCGCCCGGCGTGGCAGGAAATCCGGCACTCTGACAACTATTCAGGCATTATTCAACGCAATTCAAGCGAAGGAACGGCCCTGAACGCATCAATATTTCATTTGGAAGGAGCTGGTTTTCCTCCTGGATTACGCGCTTTTGCGGACTAGTCCGCAGGGGTCCGCAGTCCGCAAATCCTACTTTGGCCGGTCCGCAAAGTCTAGGAACCATATAGTCGAGTGCCGCCTAGTGAAGGCGGACAGCGGGGGCAGGGGCCGCACCTGGCTCTTGCCGGCAGAAAGCGGTTATACTTTTTCATCAATTGCAATCGCGAGCAGCATGGCAAGATTTCAGCGGGTGGGATGTAACAGCTGCTAGCGTGTGGGTCACTCTCTGCTGTGTTCCCGCGCTGCTGATCGCGTCGGAGCAAATCAGCCCATTCGTGGCTGTCGCGTGGGCGCACCGCTGCTGTCGGAGTGCCGCGGCCCCGAGTCTGTTCACCGTGCAGGAAACCCTATCTGTGGTTGATGCACCTTCAACGCCCGCAGAACAGACGGATAACGCCTACCACTGGGGAGGAACATGCGTTCATGCGTTGTATCGGTGTGACACGACAGCTGGCCTTTCCACCCCGCCTGGTTTGTAGTGGTGACGCTCACGGTACGTTAGGTTCACTATATGACCAATTCGGCACTTCTGTCAGCTGATGGTAACATACCTGTCGTTCAAATGTACGGTTATGGGTAACGTGAGCAAAAGAGGATCCCGCTGCTGGCAGCGCAGCAGTTGGCGTCACGGCGGTGCCAGCTGGCAATTGCAGCGCTCTGCACCTGTCGCCCCTGTAGCATCTCGGGGTGTCTGCAATCAAACATTGAGTTCAAACACTGCTAAAGTTGTGCTGCAACCATTGCTAGCTTGCCCACTTGGCAGTGCTGCCAGTCCCACTGGGCACTCACTGGCAGCACCCTGCAGTGGGCGGCAGTGGGTGGCCCACTGGGCGCAAAGGCCAAATTCGCTGACATTTAATGATGTAAGGGCGTAAACTACATGATACCAGCAGTGGTGCACAATATAAAACCATTCTGCGGCTTTCCGCGCCCCTCCAGCGGAAGCGCTGAATCGAGCCCCAGCGCGGGCGCTGTCCAGCGCTGCACAGGACAAACCCCAGATGCTAGTGTGCCAGCGACTGTGTAGACAGTCTCAGAGTATTCGCTGCTTTACTCAAGCATCTGCGCTCATGCAAAATCGGCAATAATGAGATAGTTCCTTATAAAATCACGACAGTCATCTGCGCCTGAGACCAGCCTGCATTCCCTTCCTTCGATTCCTGCATGAGCCGCACAGTGATAGAATGGCGGCTGGCACTGTTCAACACCTCAAGACACGCCGCTGAGCGGAAGCATTTTGATAGCGCCGCATTGGTTGCAGTTACGCACCATGCGCTCTGCCTGGGGCTCCTCACCTCATCCTACTAGGCAGCAGCTGTTGTGCAAAACGTGAACAATCACGCTGCTGACGCTGACCAAATCCTGCTGCCTGGCGGCAAAATCTGCCAATGCCTGCGCAATGAGCACAGCCTGCCCTACATGCTGTTGAGTGGCAGTCGCTAAGTGAGGCAAGGCTTATTCATCCTGCTGCATATATGTGGCAGCCAGCACAGCAGTGGGTACCGGCAGCTGTTGGTGCTGTGAAGCGCGGCTTGCTCCCTGGTGTGCACCAGCAGGCGGTTGCTACATGTTTGGCTGCTCCACCTGCCCCAACTGCTGCTGCTGCTGCCTTACTCTTGTAGAAATGCTGTGACAGTGGCACAATGGCGTAGACAATGCAAGCATATAAGACGTGCGAGCCAGGCGAGCCAACAATTCACATCCCTACCTGACAAAACGCGCTGGTCAGCAAGTAGGAGGATGAGCCAAGTCCTCTGACGCATTGCCGAGGCGATGATGAGCTTCCCGGGACGCAACAGACAATCAGTGCAAGCCTGGTTCCACAACCTGCTCCACAGCAGCTTGCAGCTCAGGTCAGCAGGAATTAATCTGCAAAAAGCAGCGAGTCAAATAAGCTGGCTGTCGGCAAACAGCAAATCTCCTTGCAACTAGGTGCGTGTCGGTGAGTTGGGTTGCTCAAGTTGCAAAGTCCCACCTGCAGCTCCTGAATATGAAGTGCACAACCAACTGATTGTACCGGCTGCCACTTTCGCAATCGCTGTGCGGTAGGTGGTGCGGGGCTTGCCATGGGAGCGCAAAGCTAGCTGGTCATAGTCAAACTCAAGTGGCTACATGTGGTCCACGATGGTGTGGAGGCTATGACTGCAGGAGTGCGGCAGCTGTCCTCCACACCAGCTGGCTCAAGACCAGCCACTTCTGCAGCACGAAGTACGGCGGCGGCGGTGCTGCCAGCCGACGGAGCAACTCTCAACTGAGAAGTAGCGGCTCTGGTTCTCTGGTACATTTAAAACATTTGTATGCATAAGTCAGCATAGCCTGTCTGCGCTTGATGCGCTGGGTGATGGTGAAATGAATCCTCAATATTGGTGACGTGTACTTGTGCACTTGCAGCACCATGGCATCAACTGTCATGTGGCCAGCTTTCAGCCTAGTAGCGCTTGCTTTATTTGGCTTGCTTGGATGTTTTAAAACACACTTTCGGCATATGATCTGCTTTGCCGTATCCACAGGTAACCTTGCTACTGCCATTTCTTCATAAACCGTGCCACAATGTATACATTGCAACCTTAGTTCCAACCACCAAGCATAAACCGTAGCCGACGTGCATGTATGAACTGCCTCCAGCAAGGTTACAGATATCCAAGGTCAGCAGGTGATGAACAACATAAGAGTAAGAACGCTATGGGCTCCAACACTCAACTGGGTACTTTGCAAATTGATTGTATGAAAAAGTAAAGAAAAGAAAAAGGTAGGTCTTGATAAACAGTCCAATCGAGTGCAAAGTAGGATGCAGGGAGTATGCATGATGAATGGGCAGAGGCTATCAAACTAGCTGAATTGGCAGGTGTATATGCCAGCTAATGAGCAGCTGGTTGTCAAGGGCTTCAGCGGCCATCAACTGATGAGTGAGAGTGCCGTTGCTGGCAGCTGTGGTTGCTAGGAAGATTGCGCCCCCCCAGTGTCAGGTGTCTGTACAACACGCCCAACACAGAATGGTTTGGCAGGTAGAGCATCAACCAGGGATGGTTGGCTGGGCAGAGCCAGACCCAAGAAATCCAGACATGGAACGTTCACAGCTATAGTTCACAGCTATAGCGTGCATGCATTGGTGGTACCCGACATAAGCACTGTAACGCAGTTTGCGAGCAAGTTGGGCTTTGCAAAAAGCTTTTTACACATTGAGGCACAAAGCCCACCTGTTGCTGCATGCCAGCCAGTGCTCTGCGGCGCCGCGCCAGTTGGGACGTCCCACCTGCTAATGCTACTACTGCTGCGGTGGCTGTTGGGGAGGAGGCCAGGGGCGACCTGACTGGGCTGCTTCCCGCAGCATCACTGTAAGCATGCTCATCATCGGAGGTTGACTGGAGCAACCCTTGGCTCCTCAATCCAGCTGTCGGGCTGTCATCACTACCCTGCTGGTTTGAGGAGTCTCTCTGCCTCCCCTCCTTGGCTGCATTTGCCACAGAAGCACTGCTGGCTGCCCGAGGCAACATGCTACCAACCTGTTGGTACACTGTTAACAAATACTGCTGGTAAACATGCACACGTTCTTCTACAGATTCCACCTACCCAGCCATTTGGCATGTGGCACAGTTGGCGGTACATAGCTATGCAAAAAGGTGTGCAAACACAGTGCTACCAAAAACAACAGAAACGAACGCCAAAAAATTTCTCCCGCTCATGGGTGGAAAAAATTGGCTGGAGAAAAGCTGCGGCGTCAGGCAATTGCTCCCCGCCCCAACATCTGCAGCCCTGTATATCAAGGCCACCAGTGGTTATCTTGCAGCCTCTACTGCATCATACCCAGCAGGTTCACTATATCCACCCACCTGTGCCAGTCGATCGTTGCAGAATCGGCAAAAACGGCTCGGATGTCGGTCGGGGGGTGGCTGCATTGTGGCGGGCAGTTCCAGACGCAGGCCAGGCAGATCGCGCCATACGGGGGGCCTCCACTCGTCCAGCGCCTGCAGCGTTTCATACGTCTGCTGCATCCACGACCTCCAGAACTCTCGCCGTGCTCGCGCACTCACTGCTGCTCGTTGCCGCACCCAGTCATCCGCCAAGCACCAGGGCACAACATGGTCTCTGGTAGTAACTCGGGATTCAATCTTCTGAACCTCCGCAACCAGTTTGAGATACATGAACTGCACCAGGCATAACATGGCAGCACACATGAACACCGGAGGGCAGTGTTGGCCTGGTTGAAGGGTTGCTGGCCCGTGCTGCCCGACGCAGGCATCCAGTTCCAGCCCCCCGTGGACAGCGCCCTTCCGCGTCAACTGATGCGAGCCACCACCGCAGCCTGCCTGCTGTTCAACTCGGTTCTTCTCCAGCAGTTCACGAGCGCGCAGAATGAGTGTCCTCTCGTTTCTCTCGCCAGCTGGCTTCGCCCATTCGCGTCTCCACTCCCTGGTAATGGCAATTCTTCCTGCTGGAACTCCGCGGAATCTGGGCGGGACCGCGAGGATGCTGCACCCATTAACTGCACGACAAGGTGCCGCGAGCCACTTGACCGCCCTACGCACGGCGAAAAGCAATTGGCAATCTACAAGACAGAAAAACGAGGAGAGGCAGAGACGCGTGAGTTTGTACACTGTTTGTACTGCTCTCCCCGAGCGCCGGTCTTTTGGTCGATTTGGCGTACATCACGGCATGTGTATTGTAACCTTCGTGACAGTGTGATGTGAGGCTGACTTTGGAAACCGGTCTCGCTGCGATCTCGGGCTTGCTCCCAACACGCCTGATCCCATCCGCTGTGACCACGAGCACGGATGGGTAGGTGGGTGGGCTGGGAGGCTGTGTGTGGTTGGTGGATGGGAGGCTGCGGGTGGGTTGTGCAGCTGGCGGGGTGGTTGGGCCGGTCGGACGTTTGGGAAGGTGTGGGACTGGGCCGGCCGGAGCGGCTGGTTGATGTTGTGGGTGGGTGGGTGGGCTGTTGGGTTCCACAGGGGCAGCGCCCCCATGCGAGATTCATGGGGCGGTGATCCCTGCTCCTTCTGTAGTCCGGAATCATGGCTCCGAACTATGATCGCCTATCCCGTGGCATACATGCCGTGGGCCCAGCCACCGTACGGTTCCTATGGCCCAATCCAAGTTGCTGGCCTTCTGTCCCCTGCTTTTTCTCCGCACCCTGGTCGCAGGTACCATGAATAGGACATGGCTCCTCTAGTTTATCGGCACATCTCACACGCACCCCACCCCCCACCACACACGCACGCATGCACACGCACCTCATGCACCATAGCACACACGTTGCAGTTGAGGTGCTGTCAGCCTGCGTTGGAACCACCACATGCCCCTGCATTCCAAGTCCTGCCGCTCGCCCCCACCACCCATCACCACCACGCCCTGTGCGCCGGGGCCTGGTTCCCGCCCCCACCAACCCGTGAGTGGCCAAGCATGCCTCGACTTGAGCTCTGAATCACAAGGGAGGCTTGGCCACCGCCTTATTCATGCAAGACCCTTTGTTGCACTGGCAGGATGGGCGCCGTTGCCGGAGGAGGGCTACATCTCATCTCCCGCCATCACCGACCCTTTTCCTGGTCCCATGTTGAAGGCGAGCCCGTGCCTGCTAGTAAGCGTTGTGGCGACATTACAGGCCAAAAGCTGGCGGGCGAAGCCTTCTCCACGGTGGGTCACCAGCTGGTGCTGCAAGCATTCATGTCTGGGCTTCTGTTGCTGCTTAGGGAGGGGCACAGAGCGCCCTGCCATCTTTTACATAACGTGGGCACAGTAGACGCAGAGTAAGTTGGAAACAGGGTTGGTGGCTGGGTTGATGGTGGGAGAAGAGCCCTGCCAGTGGAAAGCAGCGGAAAACAGCTTGCAGCTGGTTGAAGAAGCCGCACAGATTGCGGTGGCGGTGCAGCGGCAAACCCTTGTGCTGCTGCTGCCGTACTGTCTACTGCTTGTGAAGAGCGGGGAACAGCAGTTCCTGGCATGCCGTAACATACATTGTTACAACTCCACCATTGTGCACTGCAGTTCGGGGGTAATTTACACGAGGAGCAATAGCCTGGTCAACCAGGACAGGCCCAAAACCCACTCACTTCCTCCCTCTCGCCTTCAACCTTATTATGATATCAGAAGGCCTGCGACCGTGTGCCCCGGGTGTAAGTGTGGAGCAAGCTGGCAGATCACGGTGTGGATGCTGAGTGGGTGGCAGCGCCACAAGCGATATCTGTAGATATCCACGTGTACGCACGGCAGCTGGACTGTCACCATGCGTCCAGTCCCTGGTTGGGCTGAAGCAGGGCTGCCCGCTCATGCTTCCAGTCCCTGTTTGGCCTGTACATCGATGGTGACTTCGAGGCAGCGGTGCTAACAGCAGCCCAGTAAAGTTTCCAGCTAGATCTCCCCAGCTTTCTGGGCAGCAACAGCTGGGTCTCGTTGCTGTTGTCCGCAGATGACATGGTTTTGTTGGCCATATCAGCACAGGGTTAACAGCGCCAGCTGGAGCTGTTGCAACAATAGTGCCAGCAAAGGGGCCCGACTGTCCACACCGCCAAGACCAAGGCCATGCTCCTCAGCGGGGTGCGACCACAGCAGATGACACAGCGTGCAGCGGAGGCAGCGGGGCTACACTCTGCTGGCCAGCATTTGGAGGCGGTCACCAGCTTCGAGTGCCTTGGTATCACCTTCCACGCCAGCACATGCCTAGCGGGCGCAGCAGCACTGGCACGAGCGCAGCTGGCACGCATTGCATTGCACAACTACCGTGCACGCTGTTAAGCTGGGAGTTGAATCAGCAGCGGTGCAGCTGCGCCTATGCAGCATCATGGTGGGCTCGGTGCTGTCCTACGGTGCCGAGGTGTGGGCGGTGTAGTTGGCAGTGAGAGCAACTGGTAGCGATGGCGGCAGTGCTGGCAGCCAGGCAGAGCAGCTCTAGCTCAACTACCTGCTCCACCTCCTTGGCATCCGCCAGGGCACGTCCAACATGTTGGTATTAGCAGGGAGGGGTGAGCTGCCACTGTCGCAACAGTGGCTATGGCGAGCTGCCAAGCTGTGGAACAAGGCGCTCGCGGAGGCAGAGAGCAGCCTGGCTCAGCAAGCCCTGCGCGCCAGCATCCGGCTAGCGGACAGTGGCAGCACTCTAGCCACCCAGTTGTGGGCAGCGCAGCTTGCACCGGGCCTGGCAGCTGTTGGCATCCGGCTCGACCTAGCCCAGCCCGCCCGGGTGAGTCTGGCCGAGCTAGATGCAGCTAGCCAGGAGCGCCAGGTATGGCAGGGCAAGCTGCAGCGACGTGGGAAGGCGCCAGCAAGTCGCATCAGCCTGAGCATGTTGTTTCAGGCAGGTCGCTGCCAGCCAGCGCGCTCGGTGAGCGCGCGCAGCACCTGATGAGGTGTGCCAGCGGCGGCAGCGCCAGGCGCTGGCGCCGCACGGCACCAGGTCCCACTGGGGTGCAGAGGAGACAGGCCGGTGGGCATGGTGCCCCGCGAGGGGCGTATTTGCCCCCAATGCCATACGGGTTGAGGATGCATCACACATGTTGCTTACCTCTTCTCTATACAAACCGATCGGCACCTGCCACCCAGAATTGCTTGCCGAGCCATGCCCTGTGCACTGCTTTTTGTTGCTTGACGAATGCCGCTTTGCCAGCTTTGCTCCTGCTTGCCATAAAGATGACTTAAAGGCACACTAGTTTCGGCCTAGCCTCTGTTCCATACATTTGGCAGCAATTGCTTCGGTTTGCTTCCGCTAATTTTGACCTTGATTCTGATCTGGTTTTGCGGACAACACCATGTTTGCTTACACACTGCTCGGATCAGTGCCCTGTTAGCCCACATGGGCCTGCATGCACCTTGCTATGCTGCTGGCTGCTCTTGCTACGATATACATAACAACCCCAAAAGTCTGAGTGGCACTGTGTTTGCTGAAACTAGAGTGTTAACCCCAAAGCAGCATCTTCTAAGTCCATCTGTTTTTGTGCTGCTTCTACCTGCAACACTGTATATACCCTGACAAAAGCCAACATAAAGTCTGCCCTTTCGTACCCCTGCTACATGCAATGGCGCATGTGGCGATCCCGTAATACCCTGCGCTCATTCTCATGCGCCATGAACACTTTCAACAGAATCCATCGATCTAAATTTCTGCCCCAAACTGCATGCCCCCTTGCTGTTATTGAGCGCCTTCATGCCCACATTTGTTTTCAGATGTCAGTCCGAATTGAATCAACCGCAGTTGCCTGCCATCGCTCCCTCTCGCGCACGACACAAATTTTACAAATTATGTTTGTTACAACTGGACCAAGACTTCAGAGCGCAAGTGTGAAGCAGGTGTTTGCTGGCAGCGGAACTAAGGATAAGAACATTGGGAAGGGGCGCCGCTGTTGGCGGCAGGCAGCAAAATTGGGCAGGACGGGGAGATCAGAAAGGGTGGTGCCGTTGTTGTTGGCGGTACATGGTACAAAATGGACGGGGCGTGTGGTGGGCGGAAGCTGTGGGTGGGGTGGGGGGCGCGCGCGGACGCGGGCAGGTACCTGAAGCAGCGCTGCCAACCAACGCAGGAGTCAACTACCTCTGGTATTCTCCCATAAACAGCCCAACATGCAAGGAAGCAGAGCGAGTAGAACACCAAATGCCGCAAACACACATGAAACAGCCACTGCAACAGAAAAGAACAGACAGCATGACGTTCAGGGGGGTGATTTTGACATGGATGTTGTGCTGTGACGCAGGATCAAACGTGGCACATGTGACTGGTTTGATGCATATGTGACGGGTTTGATGCATACATGCACATACCTCTGACTGCCACATCAACCCGGCCATTTTGCGGGGTGCAGGGTCTGCAATAGAGGTTAGCCATGGGTTGCAATGGCTCTCTTGCATACAGCTCTTGAGATCGGCATGTGCACACTTATGAATCTGCACGCATACGGACAAGCTCAGCATCAACAGCGGCATGCATTACCTGCCAGCTACCTCTCCGCCAGCACACGCTCCAAGTAAGGGTGCGTGCTGCTTGGAGTCACAGCAAGCACACAGCATTGAAACACCTCCCAAGTGGAACCAAAATAAAGTCTGAGGGGCAGGGTCATACCAGCCCAAAGTCCCAATCAAAACAAATGAAAGGAAGCTGAGCTGGCGTGTCGCGAAGGTGAAAGAAGCCTAAGGTGCCACTCGCTGGCTCCCATCAAGATGCTGGCCAGAGCCAAAATCTCATGCAGCTGGTTGTCGGGATAAGCATGCGACGTGCCGAAGGCAGCCGCTGCAGATCATCAAAGTGTATACACATGTGCACTGGGCTAACCGGGAGTATGAAGAGTGCCGTTCCGCACACAGTTGCATAGGAGTCATTGGCACAGTGCATGCGTGCTGCTGAAGGGCATGTTGACGGGGATAGCGCAGCGTTGAGCAATCAGAGCATGCTGCAGGGGTCGACACATTTCCTGCAAAGCCTGCAGCTGTACATGGTATGGCTTGAAGGAATGTCCATCTGCTCCAGCTGCCGCACTTCTGTAAGGCCAGCAACAGGCCAAGGTTCACCAGGTGTAGCAACACAAGTAACGCTAACAGCTGGCGACGTCTCAGAAGATTGGCTACGACAGGAGTGAAGAGGGCCGCTGTGTGCAGTCCAAAAGCAAGTACAGCAGCGGACGATTGGGTCGCCATCCATACAGCTGTGCTAAAGCTGCCGCGGAGGCGCTCAGCGACCAGAAGAATGTACAAGCTCACAAAAGCAGCCAGCACCGCCGATGTTGCGCCGCGCAGAAGCTTGGTGCGGGTGTTGGCAGCACCTAGCTCTGCGTCAGGAGCCTCGTGCTCTTGATCCATCGTGCTTGGTAAAGCAAGGGTTAGCTCCAGAGCTGCCTGCACAACAACCTCTCGCACTCAGAGTTTCTCGCCAGCTTCAAACCATGCTCCCCACCATTGCCCTTGCCGCCAGCCTCCTGGCCCCGACGCCACCACCACACCCCACACACACAGGCAGGGTTGGCACTACCATGTTGGGCACAATTGGGCACAGTAGATGGCGCTCGGCTGGCAAAGCTTCCTCAGCTGAGGTGCAGCTTTCCCCAAGCAGCAGCCGCACCTGGTGGTCTCAGAGCTGCCTTGGACTGCTCTTAGTGCCAAGCAGCGACTGCTCGCAGTCCTGGCGGCTGGCTGTGGCGCCAAAACCGTGTGGTATTACTAAGCTTAATGGTGATCCACGACTAGCAACACAAAACAGTCCTTGCTGGGCTAGCCAACACAAGAGAGTATGCACCGCTGCAGACAGCTCTTCTTCAACCGTGGACGAATATTTCTGGCACTTTCCAGCCATCGTCGCCTGATCTAAGAATGGGTGACCAAAGGTTGGCCAGAGTTGATTGTGATTCTTACATCCTGCTGATTGTTCTTGTTTCATTCGGTTGTTGCACATTCCAACCGCATGGCAGCACCGGCGTGCTGTTGGGAGCCTGTTCTAAAGCAGCTTAAGCAAGCAGGTCTGCTGCCAGTTGCTGCAGCGGATCGCTGAACTTCTGAGACAGGATGAGAATACCTGCAGCGCTGGAAATGCCGAGCAGCTCCCAGTACGACACCCGCCCATCCTTCCTATCGTTTCCAGGCCGCCCAAGCGCTTTCCTGGCTTTTTCGAAGGACCTGAGCTCCTCACCCTTTTTGTAGGCCGCCCGAGCGCTCCCCTGGCTGTGTGAAGGGCGTTTCCATGCGTTTTGACTATAGTAACCTCACTCAACCTGTTTCCTCCACTGCCAAGGCTCTCAGCTCCCTAGGGGTCTCTGTGCTTCGCTTAGGGGGGCCGTTCTTCCCTGTACTTCCCTCAAGGGGCCCTGTAACTCCCTGTACTTCCTTCAATGGGCCTCAGGGTCTGCTTGAGCAGCGGTGTTGGTGGGTTTTAACCAGCAAATTCGCCGAGGAAAGGTGCAGAAAGTGACTGCCGAATCCACAAAGCCTAATGCAGAGTTTATGCTCCTATGCGGTCCCATGCTCCTATGCAATTGAGTAGTGAGCAAGATTAGGCAGCTGTGGAGCGGACGTTGTGACGTTTCGAGTCAACACGAGTTGGATTCAGGGGCTGAAGCAGCAAACGGCCAGGAGCAGCGCAGCCTCAGCAACAGCGAGCAGCCACAACAGTGGTGGTGTGAGGCATGGCGAGGGAGATGAGGAAGGAAGGAACGAGCGTGGACAGTACAGCGAATGAAATGGAAAACAGCTACCATGAACGCGCAAGCAAGTCTTTGCAAGCAAGCTTAAGCTAAAGCCGGCAAGGGCTGGGAGCAAAACTGGGTGGGCCATGGATCCGACGTCGCACTCCCTGCCAGGAGCTGGAGACCAGCAAGTGTACCAGGCTTGTGAAGGGAGTGAGCAATGCAAATCCTTCGACCACGGGGGAGCCATCAGGAGAAAGCTGGGTTGAGGGGGGAGTACTCCCAGACAAAACCGCCTCCTTGGCCACCTTTTAGACCACAAATGGTGGCCTCCACAAGCAGGCTCCTCCAACAGAACAGAAGAAAGCTGGGTGCTGAGGGGACGCATGAGGGACCCATACTGATCAGAAGAAAGCTGCCTCCTCGGCCTCCTCCTGAGCCACCTTGAAGCCGCCAGCCGCCACCATCTCCCGCAGGGTGTCTGCCTCCTGATCACCCAGACCCAGAATCTTCTGCACCACCGCCTGCTTCTCAGATGCGCACTCCTGCAAATTAAGGGGATTTTTAGGGGGGTGCGTGGG
>JAAMXP010000204.1:0-29957 GCA_019693395.1 Ettlia oleoabundans
CCTCCAGCCCCTTGGCTGCTCTTTATCTGCATCGATGTATTGTAATAACCTCTACTGCACAGCAGCAAGCCATGCAGCCTGGTGGTACCTCTCGTAGCAGGCTGCTATACCCTGATTTGTTTTACAAGGGCAGACCCCACCAGAAGGCCAGGGGAAAGAATGAAAGGAATCACAGACGGCTGCAAAGAAAGTGGCATAGAGAAGTTGGTTGCACACAGCACAGCATGATAGGTTACAAGCATACAAAATTGAACAGGAGGGCCATGGGTATCAGGTGTGGTGTTGGGAACAATGCCTCAACATACCGCGGCCAGGATAGGCTTTGGCCCGTCCTCATCCGTTCAAGTCACGCAGCACTTGCGCCCAGCGTGTGAGCGACACTGCCCGCTCCTCCTCTGGCTGCCCCTGCCGCGCAAGATCCAACAGCAGCAGCAGGCGCTTGATCGGGATCTGCGGGTCTGGCAGCTCCGCCACGGCTACGTCCAGCTGCAACAGGAAGGGAGCACACCAGGCGATGCTACTCAAGTAGGAAGGCTGAGCGGGTAGAGACTCTGAAACCGCAGCAGAGCAGCAAGAGCACCCAGACCAGTGCCACTTAGTTAACCGCGTTAAGTGGGTGCAGGTGCACCACAGCCTGTCCTTATACAGTCGGCAACACAGCGCAGACGGCTGGGTTACGCTCACGTCTGGTCCGGTGAAGGTGCCAAGCTGCTGCAGCACGCTCTTCTGCTCAGGCTGCGTCAGCTGCGGCACATGCAGCGCCACATTGAAGGCCGCCGCTACCTCCATCTCCTGCAGGGAGTAGGAGGGTGAAGCGTCAGCTCTTAAGTATGCAGCTGGCGACCGTGCTACATATGCAGCAGTCGAAGTGTGGGACCCCGATACGCAGCCCACAACCAGGGAAGCTAGGCTGGCTGGCAAGCAGGCAGGGGCAGAACACAATCAGGCAAATACAGCCACAAGTCTCCCACCCCGCAATGCAGAACCCATATCCAGCCCACCTGCATGACCAGACCCAAACTGGTGGTTCCCACCACAAACAGCTTGCGTCCCTGCGGCGGCTGCTTCTTCAGCAGCACCAGCAGCGTCTGCAGCACAGTGTTGGAGAAGCGGGGTCCAATCGCCACAAACTCCAACAGCCGCTCGATGTCGTCCAGAACGATGGCGCTCAGGGGGGACTGCAAGCAGTGCAAGCGGGGATGGGTGTGGCGATGCGGGATGGCACATGTGCAGGAGGCCCACTGGACATGAATAGAAAATGGGAGGATGAACACAGTCGCCTTCAGACGTGCGCTCAGCCACGACCACATCTGCGATTAGGTTTGCCGCAGCCAAAATCAACAGGCCTACGTACCTTGTATGCGTCGTCAAACACCTTAGCAATCTGGCTGCACTTCGCCTGCTCGCTGTAGCCCACCATCGCCTCTGCACTGACCACCTGCGCGACAGCGGGATTGGCAAAAATTCGAGCAGCAGGGCACCAAATCAATGTAGATACAGTCGACAAAAACAAATTTCCACCGCGGCCAAAGCACAATATTCCACGCTGCTTGTGAGACTTAGTCAACAGAAGAGCAAGCTTGCAGAAAAGCAGAACAAGACCACCACATGTTCTGCATACCAGACAGCCCTGCCAAGTCACTAGCAGCAGGCCAGATTCCTACCCATCCACGGCAAGGGTGCCTGCTCACCTTCACAAAGGGGAAGCCGCTCTCTATTGCTAGTGTGGCCGCCAGTGCTGTCTTTCCCGTACCAGCAGGCCCCTCTAGCAGGCATGTCACCAACGGCGTGTTTTCACTGGACTTGACCTGAGGCAACGAGGGAAAACGGGCGAGGCAGAGAAAGTGAAAAGCGTGTCAACCAAAACCAGCAAGCCCTGACCTGAAAGCCTTGCGTTTGCCTAACATGAGCTTGAGCACGGAGGCAAGCATGGCAGTCAGTCTAAGGTTGAAAGCACTCCTAATGAAGTGTTGCTTGATTGTAACGCGTTGTAGCCTTGTAGCTGCCGGCCTTACCTGCTGCACCAAGGTGCGGCAGCTGGACAGCAGGTGCTGGTAGCGTGGTCCATAGTCAATCATGCCGTGCAGGCGATAGCTTTCCAGGCTGTCAATTACGGCTCCAAAGGCGGGCTTCACCTCATCCAGCGCCGCCAAGAAGTCAGCCATGGTGACCTGGCTCAGGAAAGCGGAGCAGCAGCAACGTTTGATGGCCGATACTTGTCAGGCGGTGGAACGTAACTGGGTTCTGACAGAAGCTTGAAGACCTTTGTTATAGGAAGAAACAGGGAATAAAGTGAAGCACGGCACATACCCACATGGCTTCAACTCACACACCACAAAGAGTGCCCGAGCATGTGGCTGCTCATGCGGCCTGTCCAAGACACGCCCACATGATCAACCAACCCAGCAAATCTTGACCTCATGCGGGGCTGACATTTCAAAACCACCCACCGAGAACTGAACCCAACCAAGCATATGCACCTTGATTGCCTCCTCATCAATGGGCTTGGTCAGGTCGCTCACATCCACCTGGCGGTTGAGCGCAAATGATGTGGCGCTCTTCACCAGCCCCTCAATTTCGGCGCCGCTGAAATTCTTTGTGCGGGCTGCCAGCTCAGCCAGGTCGACGTCCCGCCCCAGGAACGAGTTGGTGCTCATCTTGCTAGTGTGGATCTACAGAAGATGCACAGGATGGCGGTGTCAGTCAGTCGAGGGGACGGAACTCCCGTTGTTCCCGGTGGTGGATGGCACGGGGAAAAAGACCCAGGGCAGGGCAGGGCAGGATCAAGCAGGCTGGAGGCCATTCCGGGAACCCTGGCGGTCACAGAAAAGAAACAAGCAGTGGCCATCCAGCAGCAACTGATCACACAAACATCCCATATCGTCCCGCTTGTTGCATCCTGCCTTCCTCTTCTCCTCCGTATATATGCTGGCAGTCCAGCACATACCTGCAGGATCTGCACGCGCCCCCTCTCATCCGGCAGCCCAATCTCCACCTGCACCTCCAGCCGCCCCGGCCGCAGCAGCGCCTCATCAAGCATGTCACGCCTGCAGGCGGGAGAGCAGGGGTCATTAATAAAGAACTGCCACCCTACCAGTGTTACATGAGATACCAGCAGACGCTGCACTGCAGTTAGCAAGCTTGATGGTAGTTGTACATCTGCAGCAAACCACCCCAACTCCTCCCTCCTTGCCACGCCAACCCTCGGTGTCAACTCCTGTCCTGTGTGATCGCTTACCGATTGGTCATGCCAATAAGCAGAATGTTGTTGAGCGCGTCCACACCGTCAATCTTTGTGAGCAGCTGGTTGACAATGGTGTCGTGCACGCCTGAGCCGTCGCGGACTGAGCCACGTGACTGCAAAAGAGAAGGGGCAGTAACGGGAAAGCTGAGCATACGCAGACGAAGGTTGGAGGAAGCTTAATATAAACTGCAATGGCTATGGGTTATGGAAGAGAATGATGATGTCCGCGATGTGCCTCGAATGGGTGAAGTGCAGGGGCCCACCTTGCAGATGGCATCAATCTCATCAAAAATGATGACGTGCAGGTCTGCAAGAAATGCAGGAAAGAACTGGGGAGAGCTTTGCAACAGACTTGCAAGAACAGGACAACTGAGACCATTTGACAGCATGCTGCTCTGGCAGCAGACACAAATGGTGAGAATATGGGGGATGGCGTTCCTGCTGTTGCAACCTGCCTGCTGTCTGACTGAAAAAGGTCGGGTCTCAATGCTGTTCATCCCAACCTGCACAGACGTCTTACCCCCCAACCAGCACCACAGCTCAAGTCAGCCGCATGGGCAGATGTCGCACCCTTCCCACCCACTCACTTTACCCACCTGATGCCTCCCCTAGCTTTTGGTAGTCCACCTCGGCCTCCTTGAACAGGTTGCGGATGTTTTCCTCAGAGGCACCCACATACTTGTTCAGCACCTCGGGCCCATTCACGATTTTTGGCTCCTTGCCATTCAGCATTTTGCCGATCTGCCGTGCAATCAGCGTCTTGCCGGTGCCTGCAGGGCACATGGGGTGGGGTGGGGCCCGATCGCAGGCTGGTACTGACCAATATTTGCCCCCATGACAGCCCGAGCAGCTCTAAATCCTGCCAAAAGCTGCCTGACAGCCTGTCGACTAATACCCCTGCCACCCCCCGGCTCCTGTGCACACCTGGCGGGCCATAGAGCAGCACGCCGCGAACGTGACGGATGCCCAGGCGCTCCACCACGCTGGGTGGAAAGACGCGGGAGGCAAAGGCACGGCGGAAGATCTGCTCAAACTGGTTGTCCAACCCGCCAATGCCCAGCTTCTCAAAGTTGAACTCCTTGTGCTTGAACAGCTGTGTGGTCACCACGCTGCGCTGCCCCGTAATCTTCAGCCCACCACCATGCCGTGTCTCAAACACATATGCGGAGTCTGGTGCCAGCTGTCCTCGGTTCACGCTGAGCTGCTCGGCAGTGGGGTCAGCTACCATGATGCCGCTCACCCGCAGCAGGTAGTTGGTCCCCTGCATGGTTGGTGATTACAGCATGGGCGCACGCCAAACCAGGCATCTTGAATGGCATTTGCATCCAGCCACATGCGCTCGCACATGGCAGCAGGGGCATGTATAGCGCCTCGGCTACACGTGCCAGCACTCATCTGCAACGCACCCAGCCCCTGCACCTGTTTCACATGCGTCCCAGCCCTTTTACCAACCTGATACACTAATGCATCTTGCCTACCCACCTGGTACTCAAAGGTGAGCTCCTGGTTGGCTGTCAGGACCTGGCCTGAGAAGCGGGTCTGCAGGTGGCTGGACAGGTCCTGGGCGTCAATTTCCACGTCCGGGCCCCGTATTGCCTTGGACGACACAAAGCTCACTTCCGCATTCAGCAGTGCGATCTGAAAGCTGCTGAGCGGCGGCAAAAACTGCATCGCCGCGGCGCGGTCGCCTGTTGACACGCGCGTGTTCTGCAGGCAAGCATGCAAGCACGATGGCGGGTTTGGGAAAAATTCAAGTCGATGAGTCAAACAAGAGAGAACTGCAAGGCTCACAACCTGCAAATCTAGCTGCTAGATTCGCAGCAGCTAGATCCGATAGGAGCAATGAGCGAGACGGGAGCCACCACTATACAAGCCACCACCACAAATAGCAAGCCACAAGTGGTACATCTCCTCACCCGCCGCTGGATGGCATTCATGCCAATGAACCCTGGCGCAACGAGGTCATCTGACTGAACAGTATACACGCTGCAGGTCCATACAAAGGCAAGGGCGCACGAAATGTCGAGCAAGCAGAATGCATGCACGTTGGATGAGGCGCCAGGTTGGATAGCTAGACACGGCTTATATGGGGTCTGTCCCGCGCAGCATAAGCAGCATCCGCAAGTCATCTTTGCCACTCACAATTCCCCAAGCTGAACGAACTGGAGCGCCGCCACAGGATCTGTGGGAGCTACAAACACCCGATTGGTCTTGGCCAGGTCCTGCGGTTGTGTGGGTGGCGGTAGCGGTAACTTGGTTGCGGCCGAGAAAGCAGCGCCTGTCGCGTTCAACATTCTGACACCGCCTGTTGCACCGCATATGTGCTGCAAGCAGGTCTCCAAAAGTCCGCCTGACGGGCAGCCAGTGTTCACACGCTTGCTGCGTACCTGCGAGGGGCAGTTGACGACAGTCAGCTGGTACGCCATGGTTTCTGAACCGCTCCAAAAGCCCCTTTGCTCGCCAAGAGGCAGGGATTGGCCCGATCACTCGCTGCTTTTGACTGGTGCCGTGTACCCCCGGGGCCTGCACATCCCTCTACTGTTATCGAGAGAGTCTTAACGACGTAAGGCATGTATGATCTGTGTCTCGCTGATGGAAAGCGGAGGAATGGGAATGACTACGGTCCTGGTTGCAGCCCTAAAATAGAGATTACTGATCTAGATCGTGAAGTGAGCACAGTCAAGACATCTTGGGGCACCTGGCGCGGCTGCTGTCAAACGGTGCCCGGCTATGAGGCAGAGCGTGCTGCGGTCGCTTCAGCGGCTGCGCGCCGCTAGGGTGAGTCCTTTTAGATTGCCGACGCTGGTAGGCATGTGACGAGGCGCATATACGGTCCAAAATGCTAAGGTTTTGTGCGCGGTGCCCCTCTCTGCAGGCCGCCGCACCCCTGAGCACATTAGGGATGCTGGAGCTAGTGGAGGGCTCAGGTGCAGCTGTACGCTGCGGGCAGTGTCAGGCGCTGGAGCGGTGGACCGCCATGTCGCTCACTTAGGCACCTGCGGCCCCCCCCTTTCTCCCGCCGCTGCAGGTGGCGTGCCCGCTTGGGAGGTGGCTACTAGGCGACAGGCGCATTGGGCAGCAGCAGCAGCGGGCGGCATGAGCAGCAGGCTCGATGCCTCGCTGCTGCTGAGCAGCCGCAGCATAACCTGCTCGGCAGCGGCACTGGCGGACGTGACTGTGGAGGTGCCATCCATGGGGGAGAGCATCACAGAGGGCACAGTGGCAGCCATCCTAAAGCAGCCAGGTGCGAAGGCCCTTTTATCAAGAAACAGAATTTGCACGTGCGGAACAAACAAGAGCAGTGGTTGTCAGCAGCAAAGACTTCCATGCCCTTGTTATTCCAATTCAAAAATTCCACAATCATTTGAATGGATGAATTCAGATCCATTCCACGGAAAATGGAAACGGATTCCATTTTCCGTTTCCATTCATATTCCTGTATTTGTTCCTTAACTCCTCTCAGGCGATGTGGTGGTGGAGGATGACGTGATTGCGCAGCTGGAGACAGACAAGGTGATGGCCAGTTCAGCTGCGCGTGTCATAAAGTGTTTGTTGGTATGAAAGCTGTTCAGCAAGCAATGCAGCCCTTGCGGTGCTCTTGTGCAAGATCGCCTCCTGCCTCTACCTCAGCCCGGTGAGCCCTTTCAAGCTGCCCATTGATTGGCTGATCCTGCTGCCAATGCCGTTCATGCGTGCAGGTCACAATGGATATCAAGTACCCACACAAGACCCCCGGCGTTTTGAAGGCGATCCAGGCAGCAGAGGGCGACACAGTGACAGTGGGCCAGGCATTTGCTGTGGTTGAGGAGAAGGCGGATGCAGCAGAAGGCAAGACTGCAGAGGCAGAAGAGCCGGCACCTGCACCTAAACAAGACAAGCAGGAAGCAGCACCCGCGGCACCTCCGCCACCGCCCCCCAAGCCCAAGCCTGCAGAGGCACCTCCCAAGCCAGCAGCAGCGCCGCGCAAACAAGCAGCAGAGCCAGCGCCGGCAGCGCCCAAGCCAGCTGGCACGCCGCCTGCTCCGGGGCAACGGCCTGAGCGGCGTGTGCCCATGACCCGCCTGCGCCGCCGCATCAGCGAGCGTCTCAAGGGGGCGCAGAACACTTATGCCATGCTTTCCACCTTTAACGAGGTGGACATGACAAACGTGATGGAGATGCGGCGCGAGTTCAAGGTGAGTTGGACTGGCTTGCAGCATCAAATGCAAGGCTAGTGCTGAAGGTGTTACTGCTGGAGATTGCCGCTAGGCTGGGCTGCAGCCTGCCCTTTGGACTCCTGCTGTCGGCAGCTTATGTCTAGGGCACCCCATGCCTGCAGGGGGTCAGGGCTGCGCCTGGGCCAGGAACTTGGGAGCAGCTGCTGTGACTGTTGTTCTATGCACTGCTGGCGGCCATGTGCCTGACCCTGTGTTTGTTACCTCCCCTCAAGCAGGATGCATTCCTAGAGAGGCACGGCGTCAAGCTGGGCTTCATGTCGGCGTTTGTCAAGGCAGCCAGCGCTGCGCTGCAGTATGTACCTGCGGTCAATGGGGTGATCAATGGGGACGACATCATCTACAGGTTAGGGGCGCCTAATTAGCCAGGCAGGCACAGCCATCTCTAAATAAGGCTGCGTCCCAACCATGAGCACCTATGACGTTTTTCCTGCTTCACTGCCTACGACAGTTGCCTTCTCACATTGTTTCGTACGCCTCCTTTTCCTTTGCCACTTAAGCTGCTTATGAGCCATTGCATTTCCTGTCGCGGTTCCTCCACGTTTATGTCACATGCGTTCCTCCGTTTCCAGCCCGGCTACACCCGTCTTCTTAGTCCTCTAAAGCAGCCACATCACCATCTTCATCCAACTCATTTCAGGGATTTCTACGACATCAGTGTGGCTGTGTCAACCCCAAAGGGACTTGTGGTGCCGGTGCTGCGAGATGTGGACCAGCTGAGCTTTGCAGAAGTGGAGAAGGTGGGTGGATCTTTTGGGTGGGAGGGCGGCAGCAAGGCGGAGGCAGGGAAGACATTTTTCTTGAATGGAGAAGTGGTTTGTATGAAATGCTAAATACTGTGGGAATTACTACTGTGGGAAATACTGGGTGTATTGACTCCCTGCTCCATCAGGTGGATTGCTGGCTTTGCTGCCAGAGGATGGTTACTGTCTGCCTGCCTGTGACATCAACAATTTCTGGTGCCTATCAGCCTGCTGTCCAATATCAATTACTGCCTCTACTCATGCTATCTTTACCGAAGTTCCTGTGTGTTGCTCTTCGCATCGCCGCCCCCTGCCGCAGAAGATTAATGAGTTTGGGCGCAAAGCGCGGGACGGCACCCTGTCCATTGACGAGATGGCGGGTGGCACCTTCACTATCAGGTGGGCCCTTGCTGCTGCAGGCCGGGGCTGGACCCAGCGAGTGGCCCTGCTACAAGCTGCAGTTCAACGCCTCGGCGAGTGCAAGTCAGTGTTTTTGCAGACCAGCACACGGATGCACTATCTCCCTGCTTCATACTTGCCAACACTCGCTTCAGTCAAATCGATGTCGTTTTCTTCCTCACGCCTTGCAGCAATGGCGGCGTGTTTGGCAGCGTGCTGTCCACCCCCATCATCAACCCGCCGCAGTCTGCCATCCTGGGCATGCACGCCACTGTCATGCGACCCTGGGTGGTCAATGGGCAAATTGTACCCAGGTGCGATTGGGCATCCTGCTGGCCTCCAAGATGGCACACCTGCATGCCGCACAGAATATGCCAGCTGCATCTTGCCGCACATGCTGCTTTGTCTGCTTCATGCTGCCGCCCTAGCTCAACTCTCTGAACACCTTGCCTACTACATGTCGCTGTACTCGTCAGTTTCACCTCCTCCTTGTAGTGCACCTCCGCTTACCAAAGTTGACCAGCTTTTTCCGGCCGCTAGCTCACCCTTCCTCTGCCTTCCCACCGGCGCTGCCACAGGCCCATCATGAACCTGGCCCTCACGTACGACCACCGCCTCATCGATGGGCGCGAGGCTGTGACCTTCCTGAAACGCATCAAGGAGATTGTGGAGGATCCACGCCGCCTGTTGCTGGATGTGTGATATGTTGTGGTCAGACGCAGTGGCACCGGGCGAGCCATGAGGCCTGCTTGGGCGCAATGCTGGCGCTCTGCCTCATCCACGCCAAGCGTGGCTACTTGAAAAGTCTACTTTTGCAAGCTGGCCGCGGTTTTGCTGCCGCAGTTTGCCAGGCCTGAGGCCATACACAGGCTGTGGCAGCGTGCCGACGGCAGTAAACCGTAATGTTGAATTCCCTCACCTGCACCCAAGCTGTCCTTGCCGCCTGCGCCCGTCTGCATTGATACTTCCGCATGCGGGCCAGGGGGTGGGCATGCCGCGCAGCCAAAGCGCGCCGCATGCCTGCCATGCGTTCTTTGTGTCAACTGCACTGCCAGTACCAACTTGTGCTGCCGCACCGTGCCATGCCACTGCCTGCTTCTATCCCCGCTAGGGCGGTCTGTTACTCGTGTACACTTCTGTCGTTACCAGGCTCCTAAAACGCTGCCCAGCAACAGGCGATGCGCCACACCTGCGCGTCACGCAAGACCCGATCCTCTTGAGCCTGGCCCTTAGGGCTCTGCTGTAGCCAACCCCTACACACTCGAAACTTGTGATCAGCGTTCAAACATCACAACTGAGGACTTCATTGACACAACGACTTGCCAGAAACCTGCCCACATGCTGGCACTTGCCGCAGCAACGCCCGGGACTTGCTGCAGCAGCAAACTATCGTCACGACGCAGCGTCGCTGGTGCCGCGAAGCGAGCCCGCAAGGCGGTCAAGGCGCCAGGTTCAAGCCGGGCGGCGGCAACGGCCGCCCCGCCGGCTGCTGCAACTCTAGACCTTGATGCGCCAGCCAAAAGCGAGGATCAAGCTCGGTTGGAGCTGGATCAGGAGCTTGCGGACAATGGTATGTGGTGCATGTGTTTAAGAGGCTGCCTCGCAGCCTGCCTCAACACACTTTGCGACACCCGACAAACGATGCCTATTCCTCTGCCGCAATGCCTGTGCAGGATTCCGCTCCACCCGTCGCACCAAGCTTATAGCCACCATTGGGCCCTCCTGCGACAGCTCAGAGATGCTGGAGCAGATGGCTGTTGGCGGCATGAATGTAGCACGCCTAAACCTGGTAAGTGTGGCCTTTGTCACAATGGCCGAATAATGCCAGCCGACCTAAGTGGATGAGTCAACCGGCTATCTTGAGATTATCGTATGCTGCCTATGAATGCTGCGGTTATTGTTTTCTGCGGGTGTTAGCAAATGTGTTCACTGTTGAGCCTGGCTGTGGTAAGGACAACGACACCTCAACCACCCTGCAGTCGCATGGCACACATGACTACCACCGGACCGTTGTGGAACGCATCAGGAAGCTGAACAAAGACAAGGGCTTTGCTGTTGCAATCATGGTGGGTGCATGACATTCACCTGCGGTTGCAGATAAATTTCACAGGTTGTACGCTTTTGTGCAGTTTGGATGTCACAGATTGAAAAGTGGTAGGGACCCTGCTGCACCGGCTGCTCTGACATTCTTACGCTACCGCACCCCACCCCACCCCACCCCACCCGCACGCCCCCACCCCACGTCGGCGTGCGTCACAGATGGACACTGAGGGCAGCGAGGTGCACATCATGGACTTGACAAGGCCCATCAAGGCAGAGAAGAATGCAGAGTTCACCTTCACAGTGCGGGATGCCGCCGTTTGCTCAGACGACTGCTTCGCTGTCAGGTGGGTGACAAGGCACCCGGGCTTGTTGTGACTGTGTTGACCGCAGGCTGTGCTGCAGTTGCTAGCATACATGCATGTATGGCGTTAAGACGGGTAGTTGTTTATGCAACGTATACACCAGCAAGGTTAGCAGCCGTAGGCTGTGTTCTTCGCCTCCTATGCACCAAGGATAGGGTCCTTCAGCCCATCTGCCTGCCTGCAAGCTAGCTAGCTTCCTGCCCTATCGCCTCCCACTGCACCCCACCTGCCCCTGCCATTGGTTCTTGTAGCTACGATGCATTTGCCGAGGACGCACAGCCGGGAGACATGCTGGTGGTGGATGGCGGCATGGTGTCCCTTGAGGTGGTGCGCAAGGCGGGGCCCGATGTTATTGCCCGCGTGGTGGACCCAGGTGTGTAGACAGCTCCTAATGCGAGCTATTCGCGCCATCAAGCGTTCTTTTCCTGGGACTGCGGCTTGTCGCTGCTGTCAGCCCGCATTATGCAGCTGCGGGCGCAGAGGGATAATATCCCAGCCGAAGGACTAGAAGTAGTTAATGGATTCTGAGTTTGATTAAGATTTAACGACCACCTGTGTGCTGGCTCTCCCTATCCTTGCAGGCCTGATTCTAAGCCGAGCCAATCTAGTGCTGCGGCGCATGGGCAAGACCGTGCGAGCCAGGAATGCGCACCTGCCAGTCATTTCCGCAAAGGCACGCATTAGATTTCCTGGCTCTGCTTGAAGGCTTGCTTTGCTCATATTGCTGCCCTCTGACACAACTTGGTTGTGGCAGCAACGCATCATTCCGCCGCTGTCCTTCCTTGGCCTACGCTGGCACTGCGGATGCATTTCCCTCCACCCACTCCTGCATAATGCTTGCCCGCTTGAAAGTAATCCCAGCCCCTTCTTCCTGTTGCCAGCCATGTGCCAGTTCCTCGGCTGTATTTGAACCTACCTTTCTGGAATCCTTTCACAGCAATTCTCAACCCAGCCTGGTCATTTGTGTTGCCTACAGGACTGGCGAGACATTGACATGGCAATTGAGACGGGCGTCGACTTCATCGCCCTTTCCTTTGTCAAGTCTGCTGACTCCATCCGCAACCTGAAGAGTTACGTAGAAAGCAGGGCATCTCGCCAGATTAGCATTGTTGCAAAGGTAAGTTCAGGGCAGGAGTGCCAGTCGAGGCTGTGCAGGAGAGGGAGATTTACGCAGCTGGCGGAGGAGGAAGCAAACAGCATTCAACAGGGGCCTGAGGTAGCGCTTTTCTAATGATTAAGGCTTCTACTTGTTACAGGTGCTGCTCGACTTTGCTGCTTTCCCAGCCTGTCCTGTAGAGTTGCAGGCCCCCTTGTGGTGATCTCCCATGAGGAACTTGTCCACATTGTTGCTGCAGATTGAAAGCTGTGATGCTGTTCCCAACATTTCCGAGATAGTGCAAGTAAGTGGAGGCTTTTCCTTCCGACAGACCCGGCTGTGCTGCTTGGAGATTCACAAATGTTGCCAGGGTTGAGGGCCCTGGCAATTTGTGCTCACTGCTTTTTCATGTGTTCTCCTTACCTCGACTGAGTGACCCAATGACCCTGCCTGGTGCCTGTGGTAGGTGGCAGATGGCGTTATGGTGGCTCGCGGAGATCTTGGCGCGCAGGTCCCCTTTGAGAACGTGCCTTCCATCCAGGTCAGCAAGGTCACTGATGTCATTGGGTTTGTTGCCCCATGGACTGCAGATGGATATCTGCCCTGCTCGCAAGCACGTTGTGTCTGCAACTTGCCAATTAAAGCAGCTATCTGGTGGGTTTACGTCTCAGGGTTTAAGCTCCCAATCCACAATGTTGCGCCTGCCACACCTGCTGCCCTGCGCAGAAGGAGATTGTAATGCGGTGCCGGCAGCAGGGCAAGCCGGTGATTGTGGCCAGCCACCTGCTGCAGTCCATGCTGACACTTCCCACCCCCACGCGTGCAGAGGTGAGTAGCTTTGTTGCACTGGGCAGGCTGTAATGCTACGCTACACGCTAAATGGCTGCGACCTGCGCTTCTTCAGAGCTCCTTCAGAGACCGCCCAGACCATAGTTTGCAAGCTGGGTTTGCCTCTACCCTCTGAGGGATCCCTAGCTGCTTTGACTATGGGAAGCAACGCATGTAAGAAGCAGCTGGAGCTTGATGTGATTATTCGTTCTCTGCTTGTGGTATGCCTGCTGTGCAGGTCAGCGACGTGGCGGACTGCGTGCGGCAGCGGGCAGATGCGTTGATGTTGTGTGGCGAGACAGCTGCGGGACTCTTTCCACTCAAGAGCTTGGATGTGCTGCGGGATGTGGCCACACGCATTGAGGAGTGGATGCGGTGAGGTGGCACAGTCTTGCTTCATTTCCCGGTAGTTGTAGCATGGTTTCCCTCGATTCCCCCAAGAAGCAGGGACCTGCCTGCTCTGTGCCGCTGGCACCACCATGCGCCATGCACCCATGCCCATGTTGTTGTGCATACATGGCTCCTTCTCGTATGTGTTGGTACAACAACAAAGTTCCTGCCTGCTCCCCCGCTTGCAGTGAGGAGAAGCACGGTAGGCTGACGCTACCGCAAATCTCCTCCGCGGCCGACGGCCTTGTGTCTGAGGAGCTGTGCGCCGCAGCTGCCATGACGGCAGATGCACTCAAAGCGCGCGCTGTGCTGTGTTTTACGCGGCGTGGCATCATGGCGGGCTTCCTCAGCCGCTGCCGCCCCAACGCTCCCATCTTTGCGTTCACGGGTAACTGAATGGGTGGCAGCTGGCGGGCAGTTTTGAGGGTGCTTGATGTCGACTTGCTTGGTGCTTGTGGTTGTTGCAGTCACTGGTCTGCAGCCATGTGTTGCTGGGACAACAGGCATTCACAAAGGGCTCCCGGGATGTCTCCCATTGACTGGCCGCTCGTGTGATCCTGCCCAACTACCCTGCCGCCTTGCCCTGCTTGCCTGCAGATAAGCAGGAGACGCGGCAGATTCTCAATCTGCTGTGGGGCGTGTCTCCCTTCCGGCTGGACCTGGATGATGCCACCGGCGAGGAGCGCATCCAGCGCGCATTCAAGCTGCTCAAGACGCGCGGGCTGGTCAACCCTGGCGAGCTGGTGGTGGTGGTCAGTGATGTGCGCCAGGGAACTGGGGGTGGCGCAGCTGATACAGTGCGCTCCGTCCAGGTGCGACGGGTGCCATAGCTGCATCAACTCGAAGAAAATTGGCAGCCGATTGATTTGCCGCAAGTGCTGCTTATTTTGTGCGGAAACTTCCTAGCCTGCTTCTCCCAACATTTTGCCCCTGTTTTGCTGGTGTTGCTTCTGCTCCCTTTCCCTTGCGGTCGCTTGTTCGCTCGTCTGCTCTTCTTCAACTGTTGTACCGCTGTATGAGTGATTGTGCCATCTTCTCTTGCAATTGTATATGCTGTTTCACGGCATTGGGAGTCATTGCCATTCCTGCCCTGTAACAAGTGTTGGCGTGGGCCAGGAAGAGCACCAAGGCAAGGCGCCGAGCCGCCAGCGCCAGGCAGGCTTACAAGGCTGGCGGCAGTCTGCACCTACCTCGCTTTTTATGTCGCTGCATCAACATGAAGGGCCTTTGTATAGGAAGGGTTTGCATCGAAACGCATGATTCACTCCGCGCTCGGCCAGCTTGGCGCGAGCGGAAAGAAGTTGGAACATGCAGACATCATGCACCGTCTCGCCATACCTCCACCTTTCAATCGACGAATTCCGACAAAGCTCATATTTCCACGACATCGGTAGCCGCCATCAACAGTACGGCTTGCTGCCACACCAACCTTCAGGTGAGGCGACGCAGCCCCGCCGAGACTCCCCCGGCGTGCTGTCTGACATCCTTAGGTGCTCCAGTCACCGTGAGCAACGGCATTGGGACCGCTGCTGACCCCCTGCAACCAGTGTTTGTGGTGCTTTGGTGCAGGCTGCCTGCGACATCTTGACGTTTGATCGCGCCATCGTGGACCGCGACATCACTCATCGGCCAGGTGAGCAGGCGCCTGGGAGCGTGCAACGCGGGGATGAGGGAGCTCTGCCCCCTCTCCTCCCGCGCTGCCGTTGCCGCCTCATTCCTACTCCCGGAGGCACCAGGCCCCAAGAGCGTGGGAACGAGACTGCCGCGGCTGCGTACAGCACCTGCTGACCCGGCGGGCCGCTGCTCCGAAGTCTGCGCCGCTACCTGCTGCCCCCCCCCCCCCCCCCCCCCCCCCCCCCCCCCCCCCCCCCCCCCCCCCCCCCCCCCCCCCCCCCCCCCCCCCCCCCCCCCCCCCCCCCCCCCTTTTGCCGTTTGCGCCAATGGCGCCCCGATGACCATTGATCACATTTCCACCTGGTATTTCGCTCCTTCCAGCAATCCAGCCGGCCAACAAACAAGTCCAGCTCCACTGCCCGCGCCCTTGCAGGCCTGCACAGCAGCGTCTGCAGGCCCATCACACCATACACACCATCAAACTCAGCAGCCCGTCAAGATTGGGTCGCGATGGCTGCTGCTGAGCCCACGGGCGCGCCCGCGGCGCCCGAAACAGGGCAGGCAAGCTGTGCTGCTGGGCAGGGCCTGGGAGCAGCCAGGGAGACTGCCTTCGCAGGCTACATTTGTTTGATGCTGGTTTGAGCAGCCATAGCCACCCTTTACGCCCCAGTGTCGCCGTCTTGCGATGCCCGCCAATTCGAATGCGGTCCGCTCGCCCGCTCACCTCGCCTGCTGTACCTGATCTGCAGACTTCCAGTAGCATACGGCTAACAGTCGGTGTTATTGAGAGACTGCTACAATCCACTGAGTTTGACATGGACTTTTCATTCTGGACCAGCTTCTGGCCGCAGCTTCAGGCCGCTGGGTGGATTTATGAGGGAAGCAGCGGCGAAGCAGCAACGTTTCGTCCGCCAACAGCCCATAGCCCTGATGATGAAATCAGTGGCGTGAACAACTTGCTGCGCTTCCTTCAGCTGAACCCGGACATGCTGGCACATGCCACCGCTGCGGCGCTGCCTCCAGTTGGGGCATTGCCGCAGCCCTTTGCAGACTACAAAACTGCAGCCTCAGCCGCCGGCATCAAGGTGTGTGAGAACTGCGGCACCACCACCACGCCCCTTTGGCGAAAGGACAAGCAAACGGGCATGATGATGTGCAATGTGAGGCGCGCTGCAAGGGAGGCCAGCGGCATACAGGGCGGCCAGGGGCTCAGGGTGCACTGCAGTGTATTTGTGGGTGCTGCATTTGGGAGCTTCGGCGTGCTTGCAGCCATTGGTGCAAACCTACTCTGATGCCAGCAAAATGCCGTTGGTTTGCAGGCCTGTGGTATTTTCTTCAAGCACCACCAGACGCATAGGTGGGATGGGTGCTGCCATGGTGGGCGCCGCTGAAGGCGTGCAGCTGCAGCACCCAGTAACCAGATTGGCTGCTGCACATGATCGAAGTGTTCCCGCGCAAGTTCTTGCAGTAGTTGCGCTGGCATAGGCCCATGCATTGGTCATTTACTGCAAAAAAAGTACTTGCAAAGGAGCTGCCTAGTCACTTATTCTGCTGCTGATCCTCTCCTGTGCAGGCCAGTGGAGCTCATGCTTCAGCCACCACGTGCACAGCATTTTGCTGCTCCAGCCCGGCCAGCAGCTACAAGCACTCAGGCGGATGACAGCGACCAGGAAGAAGCTGGCGCAGCAGTGGGCGCCACCTGGGAGGCAGGCCGCGCGCGGCGGCGAACCCTGCCACCTGCTGGTCAGAATGGCTTCTTGCCTGCGCTTGTTGCCCTTAAATGCAGCAGCCAGTTAAAACTGCGCACGCTCTTCTTGGCATCTTGTTGCATGACCATACACGCCAGCGTCTATTCCCTTGCTCCTCCTGCCATTGACTCTGTGCACACAATGTTCTGTTTGGTTGTGTTTGATGCAGAGAGCGACTACAGCGAGCAATCAGAGGACGACACAGAGGAGCGGCGGCGCTCTTTGAGACCCCGCCGCGCCCGTCTGCAGGCCGAAAACTATCTGCATGAGCTGCGGGCAGAAACACAAGGGGCTGCTGTGGCGGTTGGCAAGGAGGATGAGGCAGCCAATGCTGGCGCCTGTGACAGCGATGGTGGTGAGCGTGCCGCTGCGCTTTAACGGTTGCTATTCAGATGTTTTCGGCTAGCATCAGTCCTTCGTGCAGTGCAGCCGAATGTGCTGCCAGTGAATGCATTCTTCAGCACCCTTAATGTTGAGGGCTGCTATCACCTCATTGTTGTGCCCCGTGTTTCTCTTGCCTGTGTGCTTGCAGGCTCCGAGCTGAGCAGCGTGCAGCTAGTAGATGAAGCTGCAGCAGAGCGGCAGCGTGTGGACCTCATTAACCGGCTAGTCAAGGAGGCGTTTCCTGCCGACTTTGATGGTGGGCCTAGCTGCGAAAGCTTGCCATCAAGCTGATCATCTGTGTAGGCACCATTGAGCTCATAACTTTTGCAGTGTGGGGTCAGCTGTGGTTGAGCAAGCAAGCGAGCCGCAGCACGATACCTGTGCGGGTTTGCCTGGTTGCTGGAGACCTTATGGCCCTTGAGCTGGCTGGCTGCCGCAGGTGCAATTGAGGGCCTGAAGTCGCTGAAGCAGGCTCGCATCACAGACCCCATGACTGGCCATTCTTACGGCTTGGTGCGGCTGTATGCTGACCCTGGCGAGCCAGCCGCGTTGGCAGCCGCAGTGAACAAGGCAGCACGTGCAGCGGCGGCGGCGCCCAGGGCTGCCAACAAGGGCACACAACGAGCTACGACGGCGGCAGGCGCCAAGGCAGTGCAGGTGACTGGGCCAGCCTGGCAGCACTCCCGCTTTTGCTGTCCCTGCCAAACTACCTGTGTAGAGCCTGGCCTGCAAACAGGGAGCCCATGCCTCCTTACCCAGCTGCCCAGAAGGCAAGCGCTGTGATGTTGCCCTTGTGTTCCTCCCCTCCGCCTGACCTCTACGGCTCCCCCTTCCCACCTGCAATGCACTGTTCTGCAGACTTGCTACAATTGCGGCACCACCAGCACGCCGTTGTGGCGCAAGGAGCGCGAGACGGGGCGCATGTACTGCAACGCCTGTGGCATTTTCAAGAAGACGCACGGCATTGAGAGGCCACTGGGTGCGCCCCGCTACCTGCCGGCAGCATAGTTGGTTATCATATGTTGGCTAGCTGAGGATCTGATCTTTGCATTATTAACAGGATCAGGTTTCATGAACCTGTTGCAACACCGCCCTTTGCAGGCACCTCTCGGTTCAAGCAGTATGCGGGCCCTGGACCGCAGCAGCGGTCGCGCGGCGGCAAACGTGGCCGTGGTGGAAAGGGCGGTGGGCGGCGAACTCCAGCCAGCAAAGCGAGCAGCCCAGGCCTGCATGGCAGGTGCGAAAACCAGCCATGAGCTGATCTGCTGTAAAGTTTACATGCACGTTAGAATGCCTCATGTACCACATAAAACCCTCGCATGCCCGCTACTGCTGCGCAGTGATAGTGAGCCAGAGCCTGAAGAAGTGACTGCCAGTGACAGTGAAGGGTTGGAGGAGCAGGAGTTGCCTCAGCCATCTCGCAGGCGGCGCACGGCGGTCGTCGCCCCAGCACCATCCGCGGTAGCAGAGCCGGCTGTGCCGCCTGCTGAGGAAGGCGTTTCCCGGCGGACAACCTCCGGCCGGACAGTACGCCCGCCGCGGAGCAGGCTAGGCGAGGGTGCGGCCATCACCTCACCTGAACTGGCAGCAGTGGAAGCTGCTGAGGTGGCAGCTCACAGTGCAGTGGAAGCCATCAGGAGGCAGCAGCAGCTGCCCACACTCCCAGGCAATCTGTCCCTGTTCAAGGCAGTACCGACACCTGCGCCTGCTGCTCCTGCACCAATTATGGGCGGGTCAGCAGCGCCGCTGCCACGAGCCTCTGCCAACCCGCTAGCAGAATCTGCTGCTGCGCAGCAGGGCGGCACGGTGAGCACATCGTCAGAAGCGTCTGCCTATAGCCAGCCGCGGCTTTCTTCCTCGGCAGCTGTCACAGGGCAGCCACTAACGGGCGTAAGCGCCACGCCGCCGCCGGCTTACGGCCTCCCCTTGGAGAGTGTGCTAGTCCAAAGTGATACAGGCAAGTGGCTGTGCATAACTTGTTGGGGCGCTTGTTTGCATGCCCCGTGTGACAGTTGGTATAGCTCTTGTCATATAACATGTTCGCAAACTCGGTTGAATGAAATTGAGCATTTTCAAAACATGGGCCCCCACTATTTTCATGTGCAGGTGTGCCTCAGCTGCCAACAGGTCTGTCGGTGTCGGGTGCAGCGGCGCCCACGCCTTATGCAGCCTGGCCAGTGACTGGTCCGAAGCAGCAGCAGTGGGCTGCCCCACAGCCTGGAAATTTCGCTGCTCCGCCACTGCGGGGAGTTCCCCTGCAGTGACACCCATCAGTGGGCTTTAGCCAGTATTCCCATATTCATCATGCTGCCGGGGCACACCGAGCGCTCTGCTACATGCGGGGTGCCCCTGCCAACCCTGAACTAACATTCCTCCTTTGGCATGTGCTGCCCCATTGAGAGCACTTGTGCATGCCAGCTGCAGCGACAACAGTCGCTGCACTTGTACACTAAGCACTCCGCATTTCCTCATCCCTCGAGTTTTGGCCAATGCAAAGGCACGACACATCAACTCTCCTACTAGCTGTCATTCCTTCCAATCCCAGCAATGGGTGAGTTAATTATTTCACCCCAGTCTCCTCTGGATCATCTGCATCCCCTAGTTCCTGTACTGATCCCGGCTGTGTACATTCAGACGTGATGCCGCTGCACCTTCCCTGGTGGCCCTTGTCCGCCCCTTCTCCAAACCTCTTTGTGCTGTGGGCGGTGCTCCATTGCCGCCCACGCTATTTTTGCCCTCTCCCCTTTCTCTTGTTCTCCTCCTCATCTTGCCTGTATCTGCCAGCTCGCATGCACCAGCAGCATCTAGCCTGTGTCCATAGCTCTGCTGCTCTTTAGCCTTTCCCGGCTCTTGTACCGAATGGGCCCGCCCCCGGCTGTCCCCTTGACAGCCGTCGCTCCTGCATTCATCCCTCTTCAACCAATGCCCCTCGTGTACCCTCTGGACTGCCTCCCCAACTGGCATTCCCCTGTTCTGCCCCTGCCCAACAACATGGTAGCTGCGTTGGAAGCGCAGCATGTATCACCCCCGCCTGGTTCCGTTGTGTAACTGGCCCTCCATTTCGTTTGTTAATCTAGGTGCTGTTCTGTATATGGATGCAAGACTGCCGAATGATCACTCATCATTCTATGTTCCACGAATCCAACAACCAGCTCTTCTGCTTTCTTCTACCTAAGGAAGCACTCAGCTGCCCCAGCCCATCTCCATTTCGCGCATGTTCAGCGCTTAGATAACTCTTCAGCGTTTATGGTGTTTTGGGGCACCAGTGTGAATATAAGGGACCCTGTCAACTTCAAGAGTACCCCTGTAAGGCTTACTGCCCAACTTGTTTGTGCACGTTTGAGTGTGCCATTGACCTCATGCAGATGTAATTACAGCTGCCCCTGCCGCCTCAGCCCGTGACTGCTTTGAAAATAGGTCCCTAGGGATTCTTGCAAACTAGCAGGGAGGGGCAAAAAAAGGTTGCAATAAACTAGAAAGACCTGCAAGTTGCAACATCGCAACCTGCGGCAGCTCCGGTATGCAAGGCGGTGCGCACCGCCCGCCACATCAGCCGTTTCCTAAGCTGCTCCTCCAAACGTGTGGTCTGATCTACTGCGTTGATATGTTGCAAGTATTGTAACCACACTGGTGCGGCTTGGCCTTGAGGTTCATTTGGAGGACACAGACCTCTTCTGATGCACTAACAACACCGCTATGGCTGAGGCTGAGGCGAACCGCTTCAGCGTTGCGGTGGATGACTTGGGGTCTGGGTTGTGGAGCGGTCGAGTGAAGCAGGTGAGGAGCAGCTCCGTGTGCACTCGGCCGAGTCAAGCGCGAGTGATCTGGTCTACCAAGCTGCGATCAAAGTGGTGTATAATCATATGCCTGCCCCGCTGCATCCAGCGCTGCTGTTTGCTGCTGGCATTACCCATCCCGGCTGCCGCCTCGTGTGCCTCACAGGAGTTGGAGGCGCGGACGCCGCTGCGCAACGTGCTGTTCAGCCCCAGTCCAAGCCGGCCAGCGGTGTCTGTGGAGGAGGTTCCCATTAGGTGTGGTGATCTGTGTATCCCTGCAACAAATAGCAGCAATTTGTTGCGTCCTTGGAGGTTGCTGCACATCTATCAGATGCAGGAATCTGGTGCTGCTGCACGCCCTGCTCTCGCCTCTATCCGGCCTGCATTGCTGCACCTAGCATGCTGCTGCTACTTCAACCCTTGTACAGATTCCTGGATGCACGCAACGACGCGCAGCTTGCCCGCCTTCGCCAGCTCAGTCACTCGCCGGCAGCCTGGTTCCGCTCCCCCTTTGTGATGGTGGTCCTGGTGTCGTGCGTCGACTATGAGGACTACAAGAGGGACATGCGGCTGCGCCTTCGGGCTATGGCAGACACAGAGGCGGTGGCTCCCGGCCAACCGGAGCTTCTGTTCGTTTACATGCGACCAGCTGCGGTGGAAGCGGCAGCCAAGGGGCCCTCTCGGGCCTTTGACGCCATGCGCAAGGATCTGAACAAGGCGCGGCGCGAGCGCTGCGTGCGGCTTGATCCCTTGCCCCCAGCGTCCTTGCAGCCTGGGGCCCCAGGTAGGTGCTGCTGCGCTGGTGAATTGTTTGGATGCATATCTGTATGTTGTGTGTGTGTGTGTGTGTGTGTGTGTGTGTGTGTGTGTGTGTGTGTGTGTGTGTGTGTGTGTGTGTGTGCGCGCGCGCGCGGTAGAGTTTGTGCCCTCGCATTGGGCCGACGGGCCACGGCAGCAAGGAATAAGTTGGTGTGTGAGCCTGTTCTTGCCCTTGCCCTTCACCTTGCCAACCGGTCCCATCTTAACCTCCGCACATCTGCACTGCACCCTACCATTCCCCATCTAGTTGCAGCCATTTTGGGGCTCGAGGAATTTGACCGGCAGGCGCGCGATGCTCTGCGTGCCGCCTTTGAGGCGCGTGCAGCAGCATACAGCGAGGAAGTTAGGCGGCTCATGCTCAACCGATTGGACCCCTCCTGGTCCTTCTCCACCCTGTTCTTAGTCAAGGATGGGCTGGCAGCGATGCTGGAATCTGCGGGACTGCTGGAGGATGCACTGCGGGAGTATTCCGAGCTGGAAGCTTGCTATTTGGAGGTATTGCAGGTGGGCACCGGTCTGCACACAGACGTATCGCTGTGACAAGCAAGTAAAGCCGAGGAGCGGCACTGTGGTGGAATGTGCGATGCGACAGTAGGGCAGCTGGTGATGGAAGGTCCAGATCATCGAATTGTGAGCCGTGCACAACATCGTGCATGCTCACAAACCTCAAGCTTCCCAGGTTGTTGAACGCTGCGTCTCCCTGCGCATGCCTGCTATTGCAGTCAGGGCAGCAGCCACGGCAGCCTTTTGGCGGCAAGCCTTCTGGGGAGGATGAGTCAGCGCTGCTGTGGTCCTCCTGGGCCGCCACCCGCCAGGCCGCCAGCCAGCCTGAGCTGCCGCCTGAGTTTCTGATGCGCCAGGCGCTCTTTGCCAGCCAGTCCCGTCTGCTGCTCAAGCTGCACCGCCACGCAGAGGTGGGCAAGTGGGGGTGTTGGCTTTGGCGTGGGCTCTTATTGGGCAGGGAAGCTTATTTTCCATGCACTTCCGGTGTCAGAGTCGGTTGAAGGTGCGTCCGGTAGGTACCTCATTTGGTGCGCTTTCCAGCTGCCTCCCTGATGACCTGTCTTCGCTTTGTCGGCAGTGGCCAGTCGGCTTGCAGCCAGGGTGGGACTCCTTCACGCACCTGCCTGTGCAATCTGCGCCTGCAGGTGGCCGAGCGCGGGCTCAAGTTTGTGCGCGCCTTTGGCGCCTTGCTGGCACAGCAGCGCCGGAGTGGTGGTGTGCCTCCTCAGCTCCCCGAGGCCTGGACCTTTGCCAGCTACCTATCTGTTGCTGAGGCCACCTCCCGCCTGCAGGCAGCACGGGCTGAGGAAAAGCGCAAGACGGACCATGGTGCAAGGGGCGGAGGCAGGTGCTGCAAGCTGAAGACGCCGCTGCTGCGACTTGTGGCCTTTCTGCTTGCCAGGCTGGCTGGCAGCTTGGCTGGTGGGTCATATGGCTGGTGTGTCATGTGACTAGGCCCGGAAATATTGTGGCGGTGGTCCAATGTGCTGCCCACGCTGTGCCACAGCATCGGTTACACACAGTACATACTTAATCCTGCTTCTGCATTAATGCTGCTTCATTCTGCTGCAGGAGGGGCAGGCTGAGTGAGGCTGCACCTGGCACCCCGCACTCCTCGCCGCCGCCCCGGTCCTCATTGGAGGGGGAGTCTGCAGCACAGCAGACCACCCCCAGCCCAACAGGCGCCAGCTTCTCGCCAGCAGTGTCAGTGGGCGGTCACACCCGCTTGCAGGTGAAGGTTGCTGCTAGCGTCTGCCCAGCTGCCAGCTTGGAGCCAGACAGTGGCGCCAGCCCTGTATGGCAGACCAGCAGCGACAGCAGCACGCAGATGGATTGGCAGTTGGGAGTGTTGCCGAGCGCGCCCGCCAAGATGGCGGCGCCAGGGACAGGGGACGCAGCACTGGCAGCAGTGCGAGGCACGCCCGGCAGCAGCGGCATGGCAGCAGCTCCCGGCAGCGCTGGGCTGTACTTGCTCCTCGCTAAGCTGTACGTCGCCGCACGCACGGAGCTGCTTCGTCTGGGGGCGGACGCCGGCTTGGCAGTACCAGACTGTGTGGCTTCGGCCAGGCTGGGCGCAGAGACGCCGCAGCAGGCGGCAGCAGCGGCAGGGGCGGAGGCGGCCATTGCGGCGGTGGCAGATGTTGCCGCTACTGCGCCTCCAGCTAGCTCACCACCTAGTGGCAGCTCCAGCCGGGCTTCCACCAACCGTACCTCGCCCCTGCCTCACGCCCCCAGCACCACAGACCTATCTCAGGTGGACCTCCATGCCAGCAGCAGCAATGCCAGCGAGCAGTATCAGCAGCAGCTGCAGGAACAGGCGCCTGCCAGCCTGTCTGCTGGAGAAAGCCAGGGATCTGCACCTGTGACCCTGCTGAGTGCCCCAGATGTGCAACTCGACCCAACCGTCGATGCAGAGCAGCAGCAGCAGCAGCAGCAATCGCCCGCTGGGGCTGCACCGTCGCAGGTTCCGCGCCTCACAGTTCGTCCCAAGTTGGCTGGCGGAGAAGGTGGTGAGCTTTCCTGCTGCGCATGTTGCGCCAGTCAGCTGTTACCTCGCATCTTTGGTTACTTGTGTATCGCTATTCCCTCGCTTTCCCTTGCCCTCTAGGCTGCTGGTTCCCTACCGTTGATGATCCACCTGAATTGACACACACTAGGGCAGCATCTTAGTCTGATTCCTGCAACCCGGGTTGCCTGCAGACACACCATCCTCCAGCCCACGCAGCACCAGCACACACCAATCGGCGCTTACTCCTACCAAGGTGGCCGAAGGGCGCGTGGTGCCGCCATTTGCGGCTCCAGCAGCCACCACAGCGGGCCCGCCCTCTGCACCCACTTCATCCCGTTCAGAAGCAAACGACATGCGATCTGTGGAGCGACAGGTGCGAGGCTGGGTCTTAGAACAGAGAGCTTATTTTTGCTTTCTTGTGGGTGCGATAATGCTCACATGCTTACCTAACCTGCGTCATGTGACCCATGGCAACACGAACCCTGCTTTTACCACTGACGCTGAGTCTGCTCCTTTCTTGGCCTGCTACCATGCCTGCCTGCAGGTGGTATCAGCCCTTGCTGAGCGCGCCAGCCGCACCGCAGGCGGCCATGTGCTGGCCCCCAAGGCTCCACTGTCGCCGCTAGCAGGAACCAGCAGCGCTGGCCTGCCACCCTGGCTGGTGCACTGGCGCCTACGTGCCGCGCTTTCCTCCCAGCAGCTCTTCACCGAGCTGTTTGTGGCGTTAAGTGAAGCTGCTGCCAGGTGCTACAGCCAGTGTGGACATCTGCGCAACGCTGCGCTCCTGCGTGCTGATGTGGCGGACGCTTTGGTCAAAGCGGGCAACCTGCAGCGCGGGGCAGAGCTCTATGAGGCGCAGTGCCGCACTTTCCTCAGGTCTGTCGGCTGGCTGTCGACTGGTTTCACCTGGGCCGCGGCAGGAGGCGGGCCAGTTCGTGCAGTAGGAGGATTCATGGTGCACAGGCATGGGAAGGGGCGAGAAGGATAAAGGGAGCTCCTTCCTACGTGTTTCTGCTGCTTATATTTGGGAAGTATGTAACTGTTGATCCTTGCAGCTTGCCCCACAAGCTGGGTGCCTTTAATAGTATGATTATAACCTACCTGGCTTGCAGGGAGGGCTGGCATGCGTTGGCGGCAAATGCGCTGCCCAAGCTGGCTGCCTGTCAGGTGGCCTGCGGCAGCCCTGGGCTGGCGCACACTGCGGCAGCACTGCTGTCGCTGCCTGCCCCCTATCGTGGCACTCCTGCGGAGCGCCTGGCAGCCGGTCAGCTGCTGATACGAGCGGCTCAGTCAGCAGAGGGCCTGGCGGGCTGCCGGCCGCTGCTTCCTCCCGGCCCGGCGGCAACCGCTCTTCAGCCAGAGGGTGCTGTCATACTGTCAGCTGCCCTCTTTGCAGCACCGCCCAGGGCAGCAGTCAGCCGCTTCTTCAGCCGCACCGGCGCAGGCGGCGCACCGCTGCTGGCCCCACCGCCGGGCAGCGCAGGAGGCGGCGCGTTGAGTGCTGTTGTGGGGGATGCCTTGGCGGTGCAGCTGGAAGTCGACAATCAGCTGCCGCTGGCGCTGTCTCTTGGAGATGTGGGGCTGGTGCTGGCTGTATTGCAAGAAATGACAGGCGAGCACGGGAGGATGCACCACGCCCAGAAATGTTGGCAAACTATATTGCTGCCCTCATTATTATGCCAAACCAGCAGTTGCCTGCTGCACATCCAAGAGGGCGGGGCATCGGTATTAGCTGCGCGGACTGATGGCTTTCAAGCTTTGCTCTGGTGCTAGCGCTATGCTTGCTGCCCTGTTCCGACTAAGCCTGCTCTCACGCAGTCTTTCCTTCCCCTAACCATGCATTGCTTGCAGTGATTCACTCCCCACGGGCCTCTCCCTCCCCAGTTGCTGTGTTGGGGTCGGCACAGCGGCAAGGTCGCGCCGGCACGCCTGGCACATCCCGAGCTGACAACCCATTCTCCTATGGTTTTGACGCTCAAGATGTGGGCGCCAGCGAGGAGCGGTACGAGTCTCAGTGGCAGCAGGTGGAGGAGTTGTACTGCCCTCTGGTGGCAGTCAGTCCAGCGGGTGGGGTGCCTGGCAGCGGCAGCGGCGACATTGACACGGGCAGCAGTGGCCCGCGGCTCCGACCTCTAATCGGTGAAGCGGCACTGCCACCCGGCCGTAGCGTGCTTACTTTCCTTGCGGCGCCTTTGAAGCGCGGGCTGTACAAAGCAGTACATCTGCGGGCCCGCCTGCACCAGCTGACGCTGCATGTGGCAGTGCAGCCTCCTCAGCCTCTGTGGCAGCAGCACAGCGCTTCCTTGGGTAGCAGCAGCGGTCGCATCAGCACGGCAGGCAGCAGACGCAGCAGCAGGGCAGGCACCGGGGGCGGCAGCCCTCTGGCGCCAGAGCCGCCAGGCAGCACTCACTCAGCAGAAGCGATAGTGATGCAGGTTGAGCAGGCCAAGCCACGGGTGCAACTGGAGCTGTTGGCAGCTGGCGGCAGCCTCATTGCTGGGCAGGAGCAGTGGCTGGGGCTGGCGCTAGCGCTGGAACGAGATGCGCTGCACTCTGCCCTGCTGGAGCTGACGTGGCCGATGGGGCATCCCGGGTCTGGCGGGCTGGGTGAGTGCGCTGCAGCCGCCTGCATGTAGTGGCGGCGCGCCTGGCAGGCAGGCTGTGCAGGTGGAGCAGCGCAGCGCCTTCTGCCAGCTTAGTAACGTTTCAACTGCCACCATTTTTCGCTCCCCCATAGCCCACTGGAATGGCTTTTTGCGACCCCTGCCGGCCTTTTCTGTTTATGTCGTGGTGCAGGGCTGCCGCCCTTGTCCCGCAAGCCCACTGGGCTTATCCCACGCCACAGAACAGTGCAGTCGACCGGCGGGGACATATGGCTGAGCAGCACCAGCTCTTCTGCCCTGCAAGCCTCCCTGGCCACCCCGCCCTTCATCCGGCCCGAGCACAGAGCAGCCGCGCTGGTCCTCGTGGGTGCAGCAGCGGGGGAGGAGGGCGGTGGAGTGCCTGCTGCACAGCTGTTGCCAGCTGAGCCCCCTGCCGGACCATCAGCCGCTTGGCTCCTGGCAGATGGCCTGCAGCAGCAGCTGTCGCTGCCGTTGGTTGAGGCGGGGCAGCCCGTGTGCCTTTGGTGGCGAGTGCTGGCGGGTGAGTGATGTATGTTGGTGCCTGCCGACGCCCATCTGTGGTCTATAGTTTCCAAGCTTCTGCTGACATGTACTCCTCGTGACCGCTACTGCTGCTCCCTTGACATATCCTACTTAACAAAGACATCCGTTGTTGCCACGTGGCTTGCCCCTGCTGTCACCGCCTGCCCACACAAATCTGACCTTCCGTTTTTGGGCCCTGCATTCCGCAGGCGAGGTGGCTGCAGCACCTGAGCAGGTGCACATCGCGCCGCCGGCGCCTCGCCAGTCCTCCCGCCAGCTGGATGCTCGCTGGCTGGGCGTGCCGGGGGATCAGGCCCCGCTGCCAGCTGCTGTGCTGGACGTTGCTGCCAGCCTGGAGTATGCCAGCGGCTGCCAGCGCAGCCACAGCAGGGTGCTGAGTGCGGCGTTGAGGCAGCCTTTCGCGGTGACCAGCGTTGCTCGAGAGCTGCCATCAGGCGGTGTGGCAGTACAATGCATTTTAACTTCCAACATGGCGGTACAAGCTGAGCTCTCCAAGCTGGCACTTGAGCCCCAGCCCGGCTTCTCGCTGACTACTAGCCTGCTGGACAGCATGGGCATGCTGCCCTTCAGCTTGCCACCTTTCGGCAGCGTCACCGCCAGCTTCTTGCTAGCTGCCGATGAGCTAACAGAAGACTTTACGGCGGTACCAGCCAAGCTGCAACCCTCAGCACTCATCGTTGAGTATAGCATAGTCAGCGCGCAACAGTGCGGCATCGCCGCTGCGTCGCTGGCATTTGGCGGCGGGAGCACAAGTGCTGCCGATATCAGTGCTGTAGGGAGGGCTCGGGCGGCCTCAGGCGCCGCGGGCAGTGCAGCATCAGGCGCGGCTGAGGCTGCTGCTGACGTTGCTGCGGTGCTTTCCGTGTTACAAACCCCAGCACAGGAGGTGCTTGATCAGCTGGATGCTAGCGGCAGGCAGCGGCCAAGCAGCCCGCTTGGCTCCCCCGGCAAGCGCTTAAGTGAGGGCTCACCCACAGCCACCGCCGCAGCTGCAGCGCTTGGCGACGAGGGCCTAGGTGGACCCAGCGGCAGGCAGCACTGCAACTTCAGGCACCTCCTCACACTTGAAATGCCAGCCTCAGAAGAAAGCAGCTCAGGTGAGTGCGCGCAGTGGATACGCAGAGAAAAGGCCATCATTGGGTCGGAGGCTCTGATGAAAAGCTTTTGACATTGTGGTGGCATAGGAAGGGCCTGTTGTGGATGGAGTTGAGCAGCAGCTGTTTTGGGCATATGCATTGACTCTCCCCTGTGTTGTCCTGGCTGACTGGAGGGTTTGCCTGAACTCACCGCAGGAGCGCTTGTGTATGTGCGGCAGCTGGGCCCCTTTGTGGCCACTCTTGGCCAGCCCACCACGCTGTGCTGGCGCCTGGAGCGCAGCGGGACCGCAGAGCAGCAGCAGCATGCCACACGCGTGGCCTTTGAGGTAATAGCAGAGGTGAGAGCGGGCTGGAAGGATGCCAGCCAACCTTGTACTGCACGTGTGGCTGTGGGGCACCCTATCTACCCCACGCTCCATGTGGATGTGTCCCCTCCACAGTCGCTTCCCTTCCGCTCGCTTGACTGCTTGCATGCATGCGATTCAGCTGCTCATGTCACCCCACCCCTGGCAAGTTGAGTACTCCATCTCATACATCCGTTGCAACGCTTGCAGAGTGATGCCTGGCAACCGGTGGGCCGGCGGTTAGGCGGCGTCACGCTAGCGGGGCACAACGGTGCAGTGGCAACAATAGAGGCCACGTGGGTGCCACTGGCGGCCGGCACGCTGCCAGTGCCCACACTGCGGCTGCAGGATGTGAATTTCCAGGTGTGGCATGGCTGGTTGGTTGATGGTGTTGGTCTCTATGGGCGTGTTTGGCTGTTCAGCGCCGGCATGGGGGCGGCACACAACAATTTGACGACTTTTGCTTTCAGGCGGTGCGTGTGGAGGTTTGTGGGTCCACCATCCGCCCACCTTAGGCTGCTACTGTTTCTTTGGTGATTGCGTCCTGCTGTTACCTTGGCCCATCCTTGTTGCAGGAAGTGTTTGATGTGGGCCTCTCGCTGTCCGGCACCAATGCCATAACTGTGGTGGAGGCATATTGAGTGGACTGCAACGCAGCCTCTTGATTCACGCAGCCCTGTGCAGAGTGAACTGGCACGAGCAGCGCATGCGCTATGTTGCTGGAGGCACATATTGTAACTGTCCTGGCAGTTTACAGAGCACATTGAGGCGCTAAGGTTAACAGCAAACAGCCAGGAAGTATGCAAAAGCAGGAGCATGTGGGCTTTAAGGTAAAGCAGGGGCACGCCGATCAAGACGAAACCGCAGCACTAGCCAAGTGGAGCAAGTTTTCAGGTGCTGTGCAAGCATATGCACAGCAAGCAACTGTAAATTGCTTCTTGTGGCTACTGCTTTGATTCTGCGTTGACCAACGCGCACCTGCTCTTCTTAGCAAACAATTATAGCAACACCTGTGCCCAGGTTGGGTATACTGGAGAGCGTAAGGCGATAGGTGCGGATAGGCAAGCAATGAATGACAGTGGCAACAAGCAAGTGCTGACCAAATCTCTTCTATCCAAGTTTGATGCGTGCGTGTGTGTGTGGTGGTGGTAGTGGCGGAGGGTTGGTGGGGGGTGTG
>JAAMXP010000206.1:1807-12734 GCA_019693395.1 Ettlia oleoabundans
GCTGCATCCTGCCGAAGAGAGTTGAAATAAGCAGGTAACATACACTCAGTGAAGAAGTGTACTAGTGTCGAGTCAATAGGAGCAAAACAAGCGCAGTCAGGGGACCCACCCACCTGTCCCTGCAGCTCCTTTGCCTGCCCCCTCAGCTTCTTGATCGTCTGCTCCTGGGCCAGCTGCTTGCGGCTGAGAGCCGCGCCCTCCTCCATCACCTGCGGGCGGGCCAGGCAAGGGCAGCAAGGGCGTGGGGCACAGCCTAGGTGGGTGTCCCGGTCATGTGAAGGGAACTCAAGAGCAGCAGAGATACACTGCTTCTGCTGCTACTATCACTCCCGAAATTGTCCAGGACATACTGTAATCCCCAGGCCAGTCCTGCTCCCCATGCCAGCGCAGTACTTCTGCTCTGTACCGCTCCCACATGCCCCTCTGTACCTGCTGGATGATTGCCTCCTTCTCCCTAACCAGCTCGTCCATGCCGGACAACTTCTCAGAGGCACGCCTGGGTTTAGCAGGGAAGGCGGGACCGTGGGTTAGGTGCATGGGGTTTACAGGGGAACTGAAAAAGTCAGGCGAGGGGACGAGGGCAACGAGTCAATCAGTAGCACCAACCACCTGCATGTGGTGACAGGGGGAATCAACACCAGCCATGTGCAGCAGTTGCTGTGCAGGCTGTATGTGTATGTGGAATTAATCGAATATAACGAGGCTGCCTCACTTGAGTGCGTCGCGCTCCTTAGTCAGCGCGTACACCTTGCGCTCCGCTGCCGCCAGCTTGGACTCAAACTCCCTGCAACCGCACACACACAGGGGCGCGCACACACACACACACAACAGGGCACATGCAGTCTTCATACAGGATGGATGCATCTGGTTGAGATGGTGGGCATTCACCAGCGGGCCAGCTGAGTGGGCGAAGCCGTCCATGCACGCGTCCAGACTCCCAGATATACCCCACCAAGCCCCAGCACCACCCACCCATCCACCCATCCACCCAGCCGTGCATCCTCACCTCTGCAGCTCCGCCACCGCCTCCCCCTCCTTGCTGCCCTGCGCCAGCTCAGCATTGCGCCTCTGCAGCGCCTCTGACACCTCAGCCAGCTGCGCCGCCTCCTCAGCCTTGCGCTCCATCTGGCGCTCACGCACGGCCAGAGCCTCCCGCAGGCGCCGCACGAGTGCGCGCAGCGACAGTGCGTCCAGTGACTCCTCGTCTTCCTCTGCATGGTCGCCCATGCTGGCACTGGTGCCGTGAGGAGTAAATGTGCTGGCATTATCCCTGCTCTGCCTGCTGCCAGCAGAAGATGCCGCGGCAGCAAAGTCACCACCGCTAGCAGCGGGGGAAGCTGCAGGCTGCGCTGCCCGCCGCTGTGCCCCAGCTGCTGCAGCCACGGGCGCCGCCGCCGCCGCTGTGGGTGAGGCGGCTTGTCGGGCGGATGAGTCCATTTCCGCTCCAACAGCTGGAGGCCCTGTTAATGATGCACCTTGTGCCGTTTCCGACTCTGCTGGCACCTCCTCGCTGCCCTGCTCGGCGGCCTGCTGTGCCGCCATAGAGGGGGCAGCGCCAGCAGTGGCAGGTGGTCCCTCCGACCGCGGCGAGCCAACTGCAGCTGCCGGTGACACCGCCGCTTCTTCCGTCCGAGCTTCATGCTCCTCCGCTGCTGCTGCTGGGGTTGCTGCAGCTGCTGCTGCTTGGTGAGCAGTTACGGAGGCATCCGCTTGCGGCCCAGCAGCAGCAGCGCCAGCAGCAGCAGTAGATGGACTATTCTTGATGGCAGGCGGGCCGTCCCTCATGGGGGCAGCTGCTGCAGGCCTGGGGGTCGAGCGAGGGCTTGCTGCTTCCGTTTTGTCCCCACCGCTGCTGCCACCCAACAATTGTTGCCGCTGTGATGACGCTGTGCCATCCTGCTTGCTTGGCACCATGGCATGTGAGGGCACAGGTGCCGCTCCTGCTGATGCCGGTGCAGGCGCGGCTTGCATCTCGTTGCCGTGCCGCACCTCGGCTGCCGGTGCTGCACCAGTAGTGGCCTGCTGGGGCTGCTGGGCATCCGCCCCACCATCCTTATCGCCGGCTGCAGCTGCCATCAGCGCCACAGGGGATCCCAGCTCCGAACCTCCCCAGCCCTCAGATGCTGCCTGGCTCCCCGCTGATGCCTGCCCCTCCGCTCCTGCGCTTGCACAGGCACACATGCGCAAAGAACAACCGCCCAACATTGGCAACGTCACAACCGGCTGCTGATGACGTGCAAAAATCGGCTGCCTTGCAGCAGAAGGAGTGGAAAAAAGGGCAACTGCTTGCTGGCCACCCTCGCTGCATGCACAATGCCTGGCCAGGCAAGCAAGCACACCCACCCTGGCCCCGCCTGTCCGCTCATCTCCTCTCACCTGCCAGCCCTCCAAAGCGTTCTGCCCTGATCGTCTCCTCAATGCTATGCTCCAGTTCATCCCGCAGCTGTGAGAAGCGATCCCCAATCTGCTGCAGCCCCTGCAGGCCAGCTGTCAAGTCAAACCCGCCGCCCAAAAACGACATGCCGTGCCCTCAGCCGCCCACAGTGCGTGTGCAACCACGCAATTGGCGTCCTGCTTTTGAGCTGCAGGGGCATAGATCCACAGTACAGCACAGTTTTAAGAAAGGTTAGTGATAATGCAGACCTGCCAGGTGGCCTCCCACCTGCTGGGCGGCCCTCGCCGCACCCCTGCCGCCGGTTGAGTAACCTGCCCTACTCCCACGTACGGCTGAGACCGCGACGGTCAGCACGGTTTTAGTGCGGAGCGCACATTCAGTGCTGCGTACGAGGCGAGCTCTCTGCCCACCTGGAGCTGCACTTTGCCAACCGCCCACTACACTGCACGGAGCCTCCTCATCGATGAATCTACGCACAAATACACTGTAGCCAGCACTGGAGCAGCTGCAAGAAGGTTTGGCACTTTTCAGAAAATTTGGTCGCGGACAGGCATTGTTGCGTGCCTCCAGCGTTGCCCAGCGGTGATCGATCGTTGCAGGAGTACGAGTGCGCGGCTGGTTGCTCTTGAGGAGTCCCTTGTGTTCTCGTGTGTTGCCAGCTCAGCGGCTGGGAGAGTGTCCCTCCATCAAGGCCGTTTCGGAATGATGCTGGCCGTGGATCGAGCATGCATGATCACTTTTATTGGTTTCGCGCTGCAGGGACCATCTGTCTGTACACATGGCTGGCAGGGTTGTGAGAGGCAGCGTGGGCTTTTCCGCCATCTACCCCCGGTCCACCGGAGGCCCATGGGATGCAGAAATCAGGGTGGGCATATATGCCACCGAGCAGGAGGCGCAGGTGCGTGGGTTGCAGTCACCCTTGGCACACGCTGGTTTCTGTTAGCCCAGTGCTCCCATTGCACACAACTTCCCATGCATGAGAGCAATTGGGGCGTCTGAGATGTACGACCGACAGCCTGGGCGCGGCCATGCCCTGGTCCCGCTTGACGGGAGCGCGCTGCTGGCGGAAACCCCGGCGCAGACCCGGACCACACAATATCCTCAGTCTTGCTGCACCTTCCCTTCCTGCAGAGAGTGGTGGACTTGCTGAGGCTCAAAGTAACAATGGATGCCGGCACAGCGCTAGAAAGCGTGCCGCTGCATCTGCCACTTCAGGTCAGTGCCAAGGGCGCTAACACACGGTCTCCGCTCCATGCACCCTAAGCAATCATGCGAGGGGCATGATTCTTCCACCTCAAGCCAGTCATGAACGTCAACATTTCTTGCCTTTTGGTGTGCAGCACCAGCAGTGGTGTTGGGCATGCTTGTTGAGTGATTTAGCCGCATGCCACCACTCTGCGTGTTGCGTGGCTGCCCGTGCCATTGCTGGGTGCTTTCCAGCTCTGTCCAGCAGGTACCGCTGCTGCCCAGCCGCCATCCCATACATTCGAGAACTTTTGCTGTGCCCTTAACCTTGCCGCAGGGTTACAACATTAATGTCAGTACCATGCAGTACCTGCGGGACCATGACTTTGACACTGTGTGGAACACCTTCCATGCCTGCGGCGCCGAGCGATTGGAGCCAGCAGCAACGGCGACAGCAGCAGCAGCAGCAGCTGGGGCTGACCAGGTCCCACCGACGACCGCCGCCAAGGGCCCCACCCCTGCGCGAGGTTGGTGGGAAGCAGACTCTGGAGAAAAAGGAGAGGGAGTGGAGGGAGAGCAGGGGCAGGAGCAGAGCGTGGGGGAAATGGCACACCAGGTGCGTTCAACCGCAAGATTTGCTAGGTTTAGTAATTTCGTTGATGTGATGCACCGTTTTCTAATTCGCAAGGCGGGTGACGGCCCCTACATGTTCGTGACAGTTTAATATGGCGTTATTTTCTGCCAAATGAGCCAGCAAACCCAAGCTGTCCTCACATTTTTGGTTGCAAGCCAATGACGATGTGCTCATGGCTAGCCTGGCTGTGCCTCAACTTGCCTCTGGCTTCGTCTGTCCGCCTTGATACACTCCCGAGAGCGCCTTTCGACTGCTGCAGCATGGTGGGGACGACAAGGAAGAGGGTGCAAAGCCTGCAGACCGGGGCATGCGGGAGATGGAGGAGGAAGAGGAGGAGCAAGGAGAGGAGCGCATGGATGAGGAAAAGGAGGGGGAGGAGAACGAGAATGAGGAGGAGCAGGAGGAGGAGTCGGGCAGCGAGTCCACTTCTTCATCTGAGGAAGAAAGCGAGGGCAGGGTGCGGCGGCGGGAGGCCGATCAGGGCACAGGCAGGCTCAACGCGGCTGGCCGCCCCCTCAGGGTGGCGGCAGTGCGCCGCAAGCTTCCGCTGCCGGCACCGGGCGAGGTGGATGCCGCTGGGCCTGCTGCGGTCAAGCGCCAGCGCACGTCCGCTGCAGCCCCAGCCAACAAACAGACGCAGCAGAAGCAGCAGCAGCAGAAGGTTGTGCAGCAGCAGAAGCAGAAGCAACAGCAGCAGAAACCGCCGCCGCAGCAGCGAAAAGCAGTGCAGCAGCAGCAGCGGCAGCGCCCGGCCTCAATTGCTGCGGAGGAGTCCCAGAAGGCACCTGTGCAGGCAGAGGAGGTGGAGCAGCGCGCACACACGGGTGGCGACCACAGCGGCGGCGCGGAGGGCAGCAGCGTGCGGCGCCCCCCCAAGACCATTATCTTCCCCCCGGTCCCCGCCAGCATGAAGTGCAACAAGTGCGTCAACTGCCAGAACCCGCAGCGCAAGCGGCCCTGCGTGCTGGCACGGCGCCGGCTGCTGGAGCTGCTGCGAGAGCAGGAGCAAGCGCTGGGACTGGGGGGTGGAGAGCACATGGTGGACAAGGGGGCGACGGGGGAGAAGGGGCAGGGGATGGCTGCAAACGGCAGTGGCAGTGCTGGCAGCGGCGGCAGCAACGTTGATAAGGGCAGCAGGCATGGCGGCAGCAAGGGTGCTGCAGCAAGCAACCCGCCACCGCCCCTACCCCCGGCCCCAATCCGCTCATCGCCCGCTGCACCTGCCAAGGACAGTGGCAAGGGCACGAGCCCGGCGGCGGCAGTGGCGGCGGCGTTGCAGATACCTCCACGCAAGCAGCTTTACCCCATCATCCTTCCCACTGAGCGCTGCGGGCAGTGCAAGCCGTGCCTCAACCCGCGCCTGAAGAAGGCGTGCAGGGAGGCGCGCAAGCGGCAGCTGGAGGCAGGCATCGCACCGCCCTACGCCCAGCAGCAGTACAATGGCCGCAGCGGCGGTGGCGGTGGCGATGGCGGTGGCAGCGGCGCAGGGGGCTCCAATTCCCCCGCCATGCCCCATGCGGGCGGTCAGGGCCAGCGCAAGCGCAAAAAAGAGGCGGCGGTGGCGGCTGGGCGACAGCTGGGTGCTGCATTGGTTGGCTGCCGTGTACGCGTGTACTGGCCAGGCATGAGGAGGTGGTATGAGGGGCGTGTCGCGGAGTTCCACCATTCCACCGGGTGAGAAGTGGCTTCAATCAGGGCTGGGTGAAAGCTTTGTGGAAAAGGCAAAGCGAGTCAATCCACACGGTCATGCATTTTCTGCCATGCCTGTGCGTGCATGTCTGCCTGGCAATGTTTCCGCTTCTTGCACGCATACCAAACCTGCCTGCCCTGCCTGCCATGTGCACTGTGCCCCGTTCAGGGAGCACCACATTGATTATGATGACGGCGACCAGCAGCTGTACCTGCTGGCACAAGAGCGGTACGTACTGCTGGATGAGCCTGCGGTACAAGAGCAGGACGCAGCTGAGGTGCAAGAAGCGGCAGCCGAGGAGCGAGAAGAAGAGAAGCTGGCGGAGGAAGATTCTGAAAAGGATATTGGTGATGAGGAAGACGATGAGGGTGAGGAGGAGGAGGAGGAGGAGGAGGAGAAGGAGGGGGATGGAGAAGAGGCCGCCGAAGGAACGCCCCCAGCCAAGCGGCAGCGGCGGCAGGCCGAAGCGAAGTCCGGCGACACCGGCGGCTCTGAGGGGCGCAGGAGCGGCGGCGCGGCCCCCAATACACCCGCCGCCGCTGCCGCTGCCACTGCCGCTGTGGGCGGTTCGCTTATGCGCTCACCGCGGGCACGAGGCAAAGCGCAAGCCGCCGCTCGCACCGCTGCTGGTGCCAGTGCTGGTGCTGCAACAGCTAATGATGCGGCAGTGGCACGCCTGCCCGCTGCTCTCGCGTCCTGCTGCCACAGCGCATCTGGCAGCAGTGCTGGCATGGGGGTGACGTCTGGGCTTGTCGGGCGCTTCATGGCTGCCTTCTCTCTCAATATGAGGTGAGCCGCCGGCTTCCGTGGCACCGGCCCCGGCCGTGAGGGGTCAGCACTAAACTCACACCTTGGTTGCAGCCACTGTGAGCAGGAAAAGCACGCATGTTCCCACACTCCTGCCATCCCGCATCTGCATCCCTTCCTCTGCCTGCCACGTCTGTGGTCCCACACATTGTTGCCATCCCCCTTTGCTGTTCGGCCTGTGTGCCCTCTGTCCTGCAGCGAGGCGCAGCGTCGGGAGCACGCCTCGTTCCTGCTGCCACTTGTGGAGGCGGGGTGCCTGGAGGGGATGCAGGTGGGGACTGCTGCTGCTTCCACAAGGGCTGAGCCCTGAGGAGGAGCAGGTTGATACAGCCAACTGCAAGGGCACCGCCTGAACGCCTTGTGGCGCATTTTGTTGCCTGACCAGGCGAGGGGTCCAATACCGCTTGTTATGAAGTGCCTATGTAGTCACTTTGACCAGATCCTGTGGCCACTGTACTGCCATGTCTTCCATGCTTTGCTGCAGGCTTGCATGGAAGAGGCGGTGCAGCTGTGCGGCAGCCAGCAGCGGCAGCAGGCGACCACCACCACCGGCATGCTACAGGCATCTCCGCAGTCAGTACCGTCTCAGCAGGTGCAGGAGCTGCAGGAAGCTGCATTATCTCATCGCCAGGGCGCAGACAAGGAGTTCCCACAGCAGGAGCAGACCCAGGATGGGCAGAGGGAGCCTCACCAGCTGCCTACGCAGCAGGGCCGGCATGGCATGGCTAGTGTGGTGCTGCGCGGGGCAGGCGAGCAATCCAAGGCGGCCAGTCAGCAGCCACCCGCTGGGGTTGCTGGGGCCGCCAGAGACGCCGGTGCTGGAGCAAGCAGCAGTGGCAGCGGCAGCCGGAGCGAGAGGGTGGAGCAAAGCGTGCACGGCATGGCTTTGTTGGCGCGTGGTACGACACAGGCAGCCGCTGCGGCAGAACTGTCGGCGGGCCCACAGGCGGCTCTTGAGCAGGCGGGTGTGGTTGCTCAAGTCGAGCCGCTGGCTGCCTGTTGAACAGTGGAATGAGCATCAATACAGTGAATTGAAGCACATGGTAGAACGATTTTGCAGGCCTTTGTGTACAAGGCTATGAGGCCTTAGTGATTACTGTGAGGGTGCATGCTGCTGTCCGGGCCTGCACTCATTGTCAGCAGCAGCGTCTGGCAGCCAGCCAGGTTGCCGAGCCCTTGCCGGAAGCAGTTGTCTGTCCAGTCTCGTAAAGCGATTTTGGTTGATGGATTCCCGGACCCGTTGTTTCCTCTAAGTGGTCGTTCTTACCAGCACCTGGCTTTCCTGGGAGTCCTACGTGTCAGTTTTGGTGTCCACCATCCTGTGTCCACACACTCTCGTTCCCTTTCTGAGTGTAAGTAGCCATCATCCCTCTTGAGCCCAATCGACCCCCGTTGCACCTTTTGGTTTGAGCTGTTGCAGAGGTCATCACAAAGTTGCCGCTTGGCCTCTGCTGTCTGCCTAGGTCTTTATTGTATAACCCTGGGGCTTCATTCACAACCCCCTTTGCTGTCCAACCATGAATGCATGATGTTGACGTCCTTCTCAGTTCTGGTCAGGGGCCCCTTCATATCCCCGGGTCCCGCCCTGCACTCCTGCACGGTTCCTCATGTCCTGGCCCTGTGCGCTTGGGACTGTTTCTGCATGCAATACATTCTCTGAAACAGCCCCATGGTTGATCTGTGTATGTGATAGCACAGCAGAACCTGCACTATGGCCCGGTTGACGCATGCCACCGAAGCACCAGCTGGGTGTAGGTGGCGTGGCACTTATACCCACAGGTGGATTGGTGTTTGGGTGGCGACTGTCATTGACGGTATTTTTTGTTTGGAACTCTTGCAAGAATGCAGCGCTAGGCTTAGCGACATACAAGAGATTGAGCAGCACTGTTCATGTCGTTACCTTCATTGAGAGCCGAACATGCCTTCGCGTCAGTCACGATTGGCCGATCTCGCCTTTACCAGCTCAGATTGGTGGCCAGCACCCTGCGACCAGTGTTGGCAGCAGCTGAACCCTTGGCGACTCCTCCTGGCGTCGAATTGAAGAGGAGCAGCAGACGTAGGTCACGACCGCGAGCGAAAACAGTCCCGGCTCCAGCAGGCATGGAAGTGGCTGATGGCATCGTCAGCGGCCAACCTCCACCGCCGCCCCAGGCGCTGGGGAAGCAGCCACCTATGGCGCCACAGCAGAAGCAGGGAAAGTCAACGCCCAAGCAACGGAAGAGGCAGATGGATGCAGAACGCAGCTCAGAAGGGCATCAGGCTGGGCAGCAGGCAGCCAAGCAGCAGCAGCCTGTAAGGCAGCGGTCGGCCAAGCAGCGGCGTCAACCACCTCCTCAGCAGCCCGACTCAACGCCAACCAGGCAGGTTACCACAGCAGGACGAGATGTGAAACAACGAACCGTGCCGGATGCAAACAAGCAGGAGCAGCCGCCCCAGCAGCATGGGCAGAGAAGCTTGAGAAGGGAGGTGGGTGCTGGCCCAAAGGTGGGCCAGCAAGGGCGCAGGCGCAAGTCTCTGGAGCAACGCCAGATGCAGCGAGTGCAGCAGGGCCAACAGCAGCAACAGCAGCAGCATGGTGACCAGCAGAAACAGCAGCAGCCGAGACAACAGAAGGAACAGCAGCATGCGCTGGAGGATGAGCAGATGGGCCGGCGGCAAAGCGCACCGCTTCCATGCTCTGGGCTGGGTGGCGAGCGGCACCCTCTGGACCGGACAGCTTTGGATGAAAGCCTGGCTGGGGCAGAAACCGCGGCTGCGGCAGGTGCAGCACAGGCGTTGGAGGGAGTGGAAGCGGAGGGTCCATCGGCTGGTGCTGCCCGGCAGCGCAATCGAGAGCTGCAGCGCCAGCTCCTTCGTGAGCGGTTGGAGCAGCTGCAGCAGGAGCAGCAGGCGCAAGCCGGACAGCTAGAGCAGGCTCAGCAGAAGCCGCGGCAGGGGAAGCAAGGGGCAAGTGAATCCGCAGCGAGGGTGCGGGATGTGCAGGGGCAAGTCGTGCGGCAGCAGCAGCCAGCTGCGTGGGGTTGGTCCATTGAGGCAGCTGAGGTGTTGTGTGGGCTGGGCATGCCACCCGAGCACGCTGCCCAGGTGCTGCTGGAGGCTCAGTCCTACTTTCTACAGCGGCAGCACCAGCAACCGGAGGCTGCTGAGGCTGAAGCTGCGGCAGCACAGCAGCAGCATCGTGGTGGGCAGGGTTGCGGCGAGACAGAAGTTGTGACAGCGCCTGCAGCTGGAGCAGCTGCAGAGGCGGAAGGGGGGGATGCCGGCGAGCAGGTCACAGTGCCCATCAGCGCAGTACATGTAGAGGCCGTGTGTCGAGAGCTGACTGGCACCGCTGCCGTGCCGGTGGCGCGTCTGCAAGGCGTGCTGGCAGCTGCTCCGCAGGTCCTGGCCTGCTCCCCACAGGAGCTGCGGAAGCAGGTGTGTAGTAGGGCAGGGCAGGGCAGGGCACATCGGGGACTGGTGGCCAGTCCTGGCCTGGCAGTGGGCAAGTTGTGCAAGCCAGCCAGCCAACCAGCCAGCCAGTGTCCCTGTCTTTTGGAGAGCTTCTTCACAGTTGTGGCGGTACTACAGAATTCTGCCTTGACACCTCATGTGCTTCCCTTCTTCATCTCCTCACATTGCCCTTGCAGACAAGCACACCAGCACCTTCTTCATCTCCTCTCCTTGCCCTTGTACACAAGCATACAAGCACTTGCCACAACACCCACTTCACTCGAACTTTACAAAGACATCATCGTGCTCCCGCGGCCCCCCCAAACCCACACCCACACCCACCACCACCACCACCAACACCCCCACCACAAACAACAATAGCACCCCCCATCCCCATCCCCCATGTGCAGCACGGCATGCTTGCCTCTGTGTGGCGCCGGCCTCGGCGGCTGGCTGCCGCCATACAGCAGCACCCCGGCATGCTGGGCCCAGACTTCCCCACACAGGTGACCGCTCGCCTCCCAACCCTGGTGTCGTGCCGCCCGCCCGCCTGGACCAATCTGCGCACCTTGCAGCCTCCCAGCTTGTTATGCCTGCTCACCTGCTCTTTTACTTCAACTGGGAGGGAGGGAGGTGGAGAGGGTGTAGCGTTGCTTGCCTTATTTTAAACGCCCACATGCCAGCGGGCCACCTCTTACAAGCGGCCCACCCCCCTCCAGCCCAGCCTCTGCCTTACGGCGGCACCTCCCCTTCCATCACACAGCCCATGTAGCCAATTTTGTGC
>JAAMXP010000211.1:0-11856 GCA_019693395.1 Ettlia oleoabundans
CACACACACACACACACACACACACACACACACCACCACCATCACCCTGCCCAACCTCCTTCCCCATGTCATCAGGCATGGTGCGCATCCACCTTGACGACCAGATGGACAGCAAGAGCCTGATGGGGGCCTACATCTGCACCGCACGACCCGGGGAGTTTGTGTGGCAGCCGGGCCCCCTGACTCAGGCTGTGGCGCAGGGGCGGTGGCTGCTGGTGGAGGACATCAACCTGGCCCCCGCTGAGGTGCTGGCGGCCCTGGTGCCCCTGCTGGAACGCCGCACCCTGAACATAGCGGCGCGGGCGGAGAGCGTGGCGGCGGCGGCAGGCTTCCAGCTCATCGCAACCGTCACCTCGGCGCCAGGTGGGCGGCAGGCTGTGCTGTCCCATTACGATTGTGCCCGCTGCTGCTGCTCTTGAACCGTTGGGCGGCCAACACGCAAGCAGGGGCATCTTGCTGGACCGTGCGGTGCGGTGGTCGGCTGTTCTTGAGTTGTGTGCGCCCTGCTCTCCGCTGCACGTCAAGGGTGTTGTTCACCTGCCCCGGCTGCAGGTGGCACTGCTGCTGGTGCCTATGGCAGCAGCCAGGCGGTGAATGACCTGCTGGGGGGCCTGTTCCACTACGTGCCAGGTGACAAAATGCGCTTGGGGAGGCAGTTCCTGTGCAAACAGTACTTGGCAACTAATCTGAGGACTACTTGTCGCACATGTTGGGCACTTCTTTTACCCGTTTCCAACACAATAAAATCTTGTCAACACCTATCGATTCCCCCTCAATCCCACCCCCCTTGCAGTGGAGCCTCCCCCCGAGGCTGAGCAGCAGCGCATCCTGTCCCGCCTGCACCCACAACTCGCACCCCTCATCCCACACGCAATGCACACACTCACCCTTGTGCGCGCCGCATACGGCCAGCAGCACCACCATCCCAGCCCCCATCAACAGCAGCTGCAGCAGCAGCAGCAGAACGAGGCAGTAAGCGACGCCCTAGCGCTGGCAGGCATTAACGGCAGTCATGGCAGTAGCACCTTCGGTTTCAGCGTGGGGCGTCACTTCAGCATACGGGACGTGCTCAAGTGGTGCCGACGCATGGCTTCGGTGCGTTAACACACAACAACACATCTTGCTTCTCGCACAGCCCTTGTCTGCCTTTTCTTCCTGCCACCCTTTCTGCACTCGGCCCGCTTAAGCAACTTGGTTAGGTATTCAATCTGTACCGCTCGCTTTATTTGCCTGCTGCAGCTTCATGGCGCGCTGTTGCAGCGCTCCCTAAAGCCCGCACGTACTGCGCAGTACCAGGAGTCTTTAGCGGCAGTACCTGTGACGGTACGGGAGGCGGCGTTTGTGGAGGCTGCAGACTGCTTTGCAGCGCTGCTGGGGCGCGCACAGGTGTGTTTGCGTGCGGGGGGGGGACGCGCCATTAATGTTCGCATTCGCTGCTTTGCACCCTTTGTGACTTACAATTGTTTTGCCATATGCCCATGCCGCCTTATCTCCACGAGGTTCGACGTTACAACATTGCATTGTTGTCGTTAGGGCGGAGGCTTCCCTTGCATTAATGCTTCGTCAATCTGCTCGTTCGATCGTCACCAGCACAGTCGATGCACCTGGCTGCCCCTGCTGCTGCCCCTGCAGGCCGCAGACCAGCTGCTGCATGCGCTGGCAGCTCTCTGGGCAGTTCCTGCCGCGGCAGTACAGCGGTATACTGCGCTTCACAGGCCGGCAGTACAGGCGGGTGCTGCCGACCTGGCAGTTGGGAGGGCCGCCCTTCCCTTGCTGGATGCCTCCGCAGGCAGGCAGGCGCTGGCGGCGGCAGGCGGCGGCGATGGCTTCCGCTTTGCCGCCACCGGCCACGCTCTTCGCAACATGGAGCGAGTTGCTGCAGCAGTTGGGCTGAGTGAGCCAGTGCTGCTGGTGGGAGAGACGGGCACTGGCAAGACCACGCTGGTGCAGCAGATTGCAAAGATGGTGAGGTACCTGTGCGGCTGGTGAATGGTGGTTCAAGGACGTTAAGTCTGTGCCGCCATGCAGCCNNNNCCCCCGCGCGCCACACACGCACATACACACCTCCAAAACCCACCTATGCACGCACACACCTCTTCGCTTATTTACCTTCAAGCTTACACTAGCACTCAATTGATCCGCTCCGTCCCGCCAGGTTGGCGCCAAGCTGGTGGTGCTCAACCTGAGTCAGCAGACCGACAGCGGGGACCTTCTGGGTGGCTTCCGTCCGGTACAGCCAGCTGAGGCGGTAGCACCACTGCTGGAAAGATTCGCCGACCTTGTTCGCCACACATGGTGGCGGGGTAACAACGAGGAGTTTCTGGGCCGGGTGGCTCGCCTGGCTGAGAAGCGCAAGTGGGGGCAGGTGGTGAAGGCCTTCCGCACCGCTTTGGATAAGGTGGCGGCAGCCGAGCAGCAGCAGCAGGCGGTCGCGGCTGCGGATGGCGCGCAGGCGGCGGCTGCCAATGGAGGCAGCACTGCTGAGCGTGCCCGCACAAGCAGCAGCAGCAAGAAGCAGAAGCGCGGCGGCGGTGGCAGCAGTGGCTCCAGCAACAAGGCGGCTGCCGGAGCAGTCTTGAGCGAGGAAGTTCTGCGGGATTGGCGGCAGTTTGGTGATGACGTGGCAGCGGCCGAGGCAACTGCCACCGCTGCTGAGGGCGGCTTTGCCTTTGCGTTTGTGGAGGGGGCTCTGGTGAAGGCGGTGCGGGAGGGGTGGTGGCTGCTGCTGGATGAGATGAACCTGGCGCCCGCTGAGGTGAGGCGGTGCGGGAGGCGCGGTGGGTGGTGGTGGGGAGTGGCGGTGGATGGGATGTGGGCCCGTGAGCATGGTTAGCATTCCAGTTGCTAACATTTGTGACGCCGCAGCAGGATTATTGCCTCAGCCGTGCAGACGGAGCAGAGTAGTTGATGGATTCCCCTTCTTTTGGTTGTCTGTGTTTGCTTCACAATCCTCACACCACTGCATCTTGAGTTTCCTGACATGTGTGCTTGCTTGTTGCTTGTTGTGTGCAGGCCCTGGAGCGCATTGCGGGTTTGCTTGAGGATGCGGGCGGTGGCAGCCTTGTTGTTGCTGAGCGTGGTGACTCTGAGGGTGTGCCCCGCCACCCCTCATTCCGCCTATTCGGTGCAATGAACCCCGCCACAGATGCAGGTGGGCACCTGCCGGCCTGCCTGCCCGAGTGGGGTGGTGGTGGTGGTGGTGTGTGTGTGTGTGTGTGTGTGTGTGTGTGGTGGTGGTGGGGATGTGGGGCGCGCTGTCATGGTCGGTGGTGCCTGCTGCCTGGCAATGCAGTGGTGTTGAGCAGAGTGGCCTGGCTGCCTGCTGTCAGTGTGCCCTGTTTCTGGAATATTTAAGTTTTGGTTTAAACACGTCCATCTGTCAGCAGTATTTAGAAAATGCACGCAACGCATTGGCATGCATAGCACCACATTGTGCCCACTCCACATGGAGCCCACTGATCGCCCATTCAAACTTCACGTTCACCTATGCACCCACCGTTTACCACCCGCCGTCAAACACCCCCGGCCTCCCCCCCCCGCAGGCAAGCGCGACCTGCCCGCCCCGCTGCGCAATCGCTTCACAGAGATCTGGGTGGGGGAGCCGCCGCAGGCGAGCTGGCAGCACACCGCAACACCCACGCCTCCCTGCTTCTTGCCACCCTGCCTGCAGTTTCACCTCCCTTTTGCAGCACTGTGCACAATGCCGGCAGCTTTACCTGATTTCAAGCCAGCTGTCAGACCTCAAACCCGCGTCCATTCGGCCTGTCAATGCCGCTGCCCAGGTCCTTGGCCTTGCTGCTCCACCTATCCCTGGCCCGTCTCTGCCTGCCCTGCCCAACATCTTTCCATCTGTCTGCCTGTATGTGGTGCAGCGTGAGGACCTGGCCGCCATAGTGGCTGGCTACTTGTCTGGCGTGGTGGCGGGGGCGCCAGTGCAGCCCATTGTCGACTTCTACCTGGCGGCCAAGGCGGAGGCGGTGAGAGGGAGGCGGGGTGCCCAGGGCTGGTGCGGGTGCCTCACACAACCGTAAGGCATGACGGTTCCATCAACGTCTCAGCAGCAGCAGCAGCAGCAGCAGCAGCAGCAGCAGCATATTTGGTTTGAAGTCGGTCAAAGCCAGCTAACTTCACACCCACACTCACACCCCACAAGCCCCCCCCCCATTTTTTGCTCCGTGCAGGATGCCACGCTGCAAGATGGTGCGGGTCACAAGCCCGCCTACAATCTGCGCACCTTGTGCCGCGCACTGGAGTACACGGCTCGGGCCACCCCCACTTACGGCCTGCAGGTAACTGGCACACCACCAGCTGGTACAGCAGCCAGGCAGGCAGGCAGTCATCGAGCTTCCTAAGGAAGCTGCACCAAGGCCTGGCAGTGCTAAATGGATTGTGACAAGGCAGGTGCGGTCTGGCATGTCGAAACATTTTACTTCTTATCTGTACCGCCCCCTTCTTTCCCTGCTGCAGCGCTCCCTGTGGGACGGTTTTGCCATGTCCTTCCTCACACAGCTGGACCCAGGCAGCGGCGCCCGCCTGGACAAGCTGATGCAGCAGCACCTGCTGGGCACGGGCACAAGCCTCAAGGTGGGCGGCTGGGTGAGTGGGTAGGTGGATGTGGCGCTGGGCTCAAGCTCGCCCCGCCATGTGCTCCTCCCGCCCTGCCGTTCCAACCTGGTGCACTCCGCTGTTTCTGTCTGCTGCACTACAGGTGCTGCTACGTGCCCCACCTGCGCCTCCCGGGCCCGACTACGTCCTGTTCGACCAATTCTGGGTTGGCACAGGCGGCAGGCCCTTACCCGCACCCGGCCAAGGTTTGTTGCTGCCGAATCGGTGAAAGCTAGGTTGGTTTGTGAGCTGCCTGACAGATGACAAGCCTGCATTTCAGTAGGTATCACCAGCTCTCGAAAGCAGTCAGTTACTTTGCCACTACCGAATCCCATCAAGTTGCCTCGCTTTCATTGCCCTCCCTTGCCGTTTGAACCCCTACCTTCCTATTGTTGCTGCAGATGGCGGCGGCGGCGCCTTTGTACTGACAGCCACGGTCCAAGCCCACCTGCGCAATGTGGCACGTGCGGTGCTGCTGCGGCGCTACCCCATCCTGCTGCAGGTAACTTCAACAGAACAAGAAAGGACCGCCAGCTGGCACTGCCTGTACCTGCACCCCATGTCTGGGCAATGGGCAGACATATTGCTGGAGCATGCCGCTCGTCCCCATATCCGTTGACTCAGCACCCAGGGTCGTCCTGGCTTGCTCGCTGCATGCCCCCTGCCTGCCTGCCTGACTTGCCTTGCCTTGCGCTGCTGTTGTGTATGATGCAGGGCCCCACCAGCAGCGGCAAGACCAGCATTGTGTCCTACCTGGCAGCGCAGACGGGCCACACCTTTGTGCGCATCAACAACCACGAACAGACAGACCTGCAGGTAAGCAGATGACTAGGCTTCCTCATTCGTTGTAGCATTATCACGTGCTTCAAAGCACACCCGCCACCGCCGCAACATATCTTTCCCTCCACCACCAACCCTGCCTGCGTGCCCACAGGAGTACCTGGGGAGCTACGTGGCGGACGAGAGCGGGCGGCTGGTGTTCCGTGAGGGGCCACTGGTGCAGGCTGTTCGGCGGGGCCACTGGATTGTGCTGGATGAACTCAACCTGGCACCCACAGAGGTGCTGGAAGCGCTCAACAGGTAGGTGGCCAGCTTGGTGGCTGCACTAGCTAGCTGTAGAAAGGCTGGGTTTGCTGTGTGGCTGGCCCCCAACGGCTGCCGGCAGTGTTCTGATGCCGGGCGGAACCGCTGACAGCGCTCAAGAGAGCGCCCTCTTTGCAAATTTGCAGCCCCTTGGTAAAGCCCTGCCCCCCAACCCCCCCCCCCCCATGCAGGCTTCTTGACGACAACCGAGAGCTGTATGTGCCGGAGCTGCAGGAGGTGGTGAGGCCGCACCCACACTTCATGCTCTTTGCAACACAAAACCCGCCGGGAATCTACGCAGGACGCAAGACGCTCAGCAGGTGCGGCACTTGGTCTATCCTTGTGACCATATATCCCAGATCCGGTTATTTTGCCACTCGTGCAACTGGTAGAGCCTGCAATGTTGGTGCTGCTGCATGCATTATGCCTTGAGATGGCCGCTACTCATATACCTGAGGGTATATAGGTGAATATATATAGCTGTGCTTGCGTGCAGGGCCTTCCGCTCCCGCTTCCTTGAGCTGCATGTGGGCGACATACCCGACGACGAGCTGGCCACAATCTTGGAAAAGAGGTGGGTGGGTGGGTTGGGCGGATGGGCGGAGCGTTTGTTGTTGGGTTGAATGGCTTGCCGCAAGTTGGCTGTTGAATCTGCTGCTGCCTGGCAAGTCAGCCCTGGTCGATTCCTGCAAATTGTTGGTGTGCATTGCGTTTTTTTCCCTACAGGGCCAGATTGCACTCGACCTGGTTGCGATTGGTAGATGAAGGCCCTGCCAGTCTTTTGTGCCCACCCTGGCTGTTGACCTGCCCCCGCTGCCTGTCCTCACGGGCCTGCATCAACCTCCACCCCCGGTGCCGCAGGTGTGCCATTGCCCCCAGCTACGCCGCCAAGCTGGTGGCGGTGCAACGCGAGCTTCAGCGCCGCCGCTCCGCCTCAAACGTGTTTGCCGGCCGCCATGGCTTTATCACACCTCGGGACCTCTTCAGGTGCACATTGTGCGCGCTAATTTCGGCTTACTCCTGCATCATGTGCTGCTTGCAGCTGCACATGTGGCTCAAGCTCTCCTCCACCTTGGATTGCTTCATCCTCTGCACCCTGCCTGTGCAAAACTTCCCCACCAAGCATTAGAAATGATTTATCCCCTCCTTCTCCGCCATTCTCGTGTCGGCCCACATTGGGCTCACTGCTAATGTGCAGGTGGGCGGGGCGTGGCGCCGTTGGCTACCAGCAGCTGGGTGAAGACGGCTTTGCGGTGCTGGGGGAGCGGCTGCGCAGCGCTGAGGAGCGGGCGGTGGTGGCGGAGGTGTTGCAGAAGGTGCTGGGAGCCAAGGTGAGGGTGGTAAAAGGTGGTCTGGTCGGGCAGGGTTCACACCAAGGAGGCCAGAGAGGCCAGTGCTGATAGTTCGGGCATGCAATACAACATCTCCACAAGTGCAGGAAGCGTTGGGCCCTGTGTCATGCCGTCGGACAGTTGCTTGGCACCCTGCGAGTCCAAGGCTTTGTTGTAAGCACTTGCCCTGCACCACTCTGTGTCTCGTCAGTCAATCCGTCCTGCCGGCCCTTTCCTTTATAGTACAAGCTGCAAAAATCGCATGATACCCAGTAGATAACACGTTTGGTTTGATAGGAGCATGTCTGTACTGCCCCCTGCAGCTGGACCCGGCTGAGATGTACCGCCGCAGGGGTGATGCCCCGCTGCAGCAGCTGAGGGCGGCGCTGGAGCAAGAATCAGTCGCAGCAGCAGCCGCTGAGGGGGCAGTTGGTGTTGCAGCTGCACAAGAAAGTGGCGCCGTGAGTGCCCAGGACCAGCAGCGCAGCAGCCACAGCGTGGCAGATGTCGCTGCGCTGAGGAATGCGCTGGGGGGCGTGGTGTGGACGGCATCTATGCGCCGCATGTGAGCCCACCCTGCTTTTGGTGTGTGGTCTTTCAGCATGTGTTGGACAAAAGTATCTAATACTTAACTTATAAACAGCCTGCTGCCAGCAGCGGCTCTCAGTACAGTCAGCCGGTTACAAAGCTCAGAAAGCCGCCTCCCTTCAGCTCAGCCAGTCATCCCGGCGCTTGATTACTGCCTGTGCCACCCTGTCATGCCCATTGATGTACCGCCCCTCCCTGCGCATGTACTTCCTGCAGGTACTGCCTGCTGGAGCGCTGCTTGGAGTTTTCTGAGCCGGCGCTGCTGGTGGGCGAGACGGGGACGGGGAAGACCACTGTGTGCCAGATGGCGGCGTTTGTGCGGGGCCAACGCCTGCACATCATCAACTGCAACCAGCACACCGAGGTGTCCGACTTCCTGGGAGGGTTCAGGCCAAACAGGTGCGACATGGGAAGGGTGGCGGTGGTGCGTTGGGGGTGGGGGTGGGGGGTAAGGATGGAGCGTTGGGAAGAGCACAGATAGATGCAGCATCTGCATATGCAGCTGAGAGAGCCAGTGCTTTTAAGGCATGCAACCCCCAGCTCATCAAGCAGACATCACACGCAAATCCATCTTGGCTCGTATTTTTTGCAGGCATCGAGACCGCTCGCTGGTGCAGATGCAGCAGGCGCTGGCAGCCATCAACGCCAACCCGCTATTGAACGCCGCAGGCCAGCCGGCCCTCCCGCAGCCTGCCACACCTGCGGGTGCTGACCTTCAAGCCGCCCTGATAGGAGCCAGGCAGCGGCTGGAGGCCGCTGTGCATCATGTGCGGGAGCACCCGGCTTCTGGCAAGAAGGCACAGGCAAAGCAGCAACTGCAGCTGGAGCAGCTGCGGGGGGCGGTTGGCAGCCTGGCAGAGGCGGTGGCTGGTGTACGGGCACCCTTTGACTGGGCAGATGGGCCGCTGGTGCAGGTGAGGGAGGCTTGGACTTTGTTTTGATGTCAAGCTGCCACGGCTGCTGATTGCCCCATGCAGTTGTCAGGCGCACGTGTGTGTTTCCCAGCACCCATGCATCCGTATGCACGTTGCCGTAATGCCGCCACGTTCCTTGACAGCTGATTGCCGGCTGCAGTCCTGACAGTCAGTCCTCGCCATCAACCTTTGCCTGTGTTTCAATCACAGGCTATGCGTGCGGGTGACATGATCCTGGTGGATGAGCTCAACTTGGCCGAGGATGCGGTGCTGGAGAGACTGAACAGGTAGGGTGCACTACACGTATGATGTGAGCGTTTTTCTGTGCATGTGTGTGTGTGGGTAGGGGGTGGGGTGGGGGTGGGGGGGGGATTGGCATGCTTGGGGAACCAGTTGCCACCATGTCGTTGAGGGTTTGTTGCCACACTGTTGGTCATTGCGGGCCACACACATTGATAGGCCTTGCTGCTTTGGTCTTGCAAAGCAGTGCTCGATTGATCAAACACACTCTGGTTACTTGCGCTGATGCCCTCAACTTGCCGCCAACCTACCTCCTGCCCTGTTATTGCCTGCAGCGTACTTGAGCCGGGGCGCAGCCTGATGCTGGCTGAGAAGGGCGGTGCGGGCGCTGAGCTGGTTGTTGCTCACCCTGCCTTCCGCATAGTGGCTACCATGAACCCAGGTGGGTGGGTGGGTGGGTGGGTGGGTGCTGGATGGCTGTTAGTTAATTTACTTGGCATGGCAACTGAACCAAATCATTTGATTTGTTGGTGACTGATGTGCACCTACGTGGTGCTGGAAACAGCGCTCATGCCGGTTGTGCGCAGCTGTTACTGCGCCATGAAAAGCTTGTGTGTTTACCTGACAATTCTCCCAGCCGCCGCTTTCTACAGTCCTGCTGCCCCTACATCTGAAGCCTTATGGGTTTGCTGCAATTTGGCCGCTCTCTTGAATCTATTTACTGCCTCAGCCATGTCCTTCATTGCCGTGTTAGCTTCAAGTACCCCAATCTCATTCCACTGATTGGATTTGCTGCAGGCGGCGACTACGGCAAGAAGGAGCTGTCCCCAGCGCTGTCCAACCGCTTCACCTCCATCTGGGTGCCCGCCATCGAGGACGAGCAGGAGCTGCTGGCAATACTGGAGTCAAGGCTGGCAGGTCAGTGAGACCTGCACCGCCTGCATCCCCTGGGAACAGAATCAATGCCTGCGGTTGATCTCGTGTACCGACGCTGCGGCTGCTGCCCTGATGGCGACCTTTATCATCTGCCGCTTCGTGGTTTGCCCTGCTTATTGCATTGCCTCTCACGCTCTGCTCCTTTCGTGCCTCGTACTCTGGTGTGCAGATGCTGAGGCCAAGCAGCTGGTTGCCCCCCGCCTCCTTGAGTTCTGGCGCTTCTTCAGGGCGCAGGCAGCACACGCGGCACGCCAGGCGCTGTCGGGTGAGAGTTGATGCCAGCAGGCATGTACACCCAGATCGTATTGTGATGCTGGGTTGCCTAGCATCAGGAGCTGAATGTGGTGACCGTTGGCCATATATGCAAGCATATGTCTCACGCACACCTCCAACAACACTGTCGGTGCTGTAAGGTTGGGTCAGGCCCCCAGTCAACCCCCCTCACGCCTCATGCCTTGATTGATTACTGCTGCCAACATCCAACATCTCCTGCAGTGCGCGACCTTCTGGCTTGGGCTGGCTTCATCAATGCCACTGCCCCGCGCCTAGGTGTTTTGCCCGCCTATGCGCACGGTGCGCACCTCGTGCTGTTGGACGGCATCGGGCTGGGGGTGGGGCTGTCGGCAGAGGTGAGGCCAGCAGCTGGAAACTGTGTCGTAACAAGAAGGGGAAGCTTGCAATTTTGGTTTGTTCGGCACTCACTCAAAGAAGATCACATTGGCTGACTTGTGTGAGATGCTGAGCCTGCTTACTGCCGTCATTGAGCAGCAACCTGTGTATCATAATGTCCGATTGTCTGCTGGTGCACATGATTGTAATCAGACGGCAAGTTGTCCTTGCGACCACTGCAGGCCTCGCAACATCTGCGCGACAGGTGCCACGCCTTCCTGCTCACCCAGCTGCCGCCTGAGCTGCATGCTGCGGCAGAGGCTGCCGCCGGCCGTGGCCAGCTGGGTGCTGATGAGGACCAGGCGGAAGGTGGGGCAGGCGGTAAGGCGGATATGGAGGTGGATGACAGGCAGCAGCAGGGTGCCCCCTCGGCTTCCCTGGCCCGCTGGGGCATCGCGCCGTTTTACGTGGAGCAGCAGCAGCGGGCTGGCGCGGCAGGGGGAGGCCGCTTCAACTTCCAGGCGCCCACCACCAGCCGCAACGCGCTGCGAGTGCTGCGTGCCCTGCAGGTGTGGTTCATGGGTCATTGTTGTAGTTTGCACCGTCGCAAAGCCGTGGCGCCAGCATGGGCTGTTGGTGTGCTGCAGCAGTAGAATGATCTGGCTCCCCCAGCATGTAGCCTTCAAAAACAGAGCACAAGCACCCATGAGCTGGTGGCACCAGAAATCCACTTCTATGAGAGTGCTGTTACCCTGCCCTGCAGCTACGCAAGCCAATTTTGCTCGAGGGCAGCCCGGGCGTCGGCAAGACCTCGCTCATCGCCGCCATGGCCAAGGCAGTGGGTGAGTGGAGGCGCAGGCTGGTACCTGCCCTGCTACCGCACCTGCTTAGTTGATTTGGTGCCTGTGTTGCTCAAGTCCTGAGCTGCACCTGGCCTCCACTGTTGGAAAGGCCTAGCCAATATTGAGCCGTTGGGCTGCCAATATGCGCACCTCCTTCCACCTCTGACCCCACCCCCTTTTAAACACACGCACACCACCTTCGCCCTCGTGCTTGCAGGTGCAAACCTTGTGCGCATCAACCTGAGTGAGCAGAGCGACATGATGGACTTGCTGGGTGCTGACCTACCCGTGGCGGGGGGAGCGCCCGGGGAGTTTGCATGGTGGGTTGGGACCGGAGAATTGTTCCGATTGTTTGGGTTGTGGCTAGCATAATCGCTGCTGCACTGCTCCAAATCTGGGGGGTATGCATGAGATGTTGCGGTGACCCTTCCACACCTTGGAGCTGCTGCCAGTGTTGTGTATCAATACTTTCTTACTGATGATTTTATCCCTGGCTGTCTCCCTCGGCAAATGAGTGCAGGGCTGATGGCCCGCTGCTGTCTGCTGTACGTGGTGGCGCCTGGGTTTTGTTGGATGAGCTAAACCTGGCCAGCCAGACGGTGCTGGAGGGACTCAATGCGGTGCTGGACCACAGGGCTGAGGTGGGTGCCGATACTCACCCTCTGCCCGACCGTTCAATTGGACAAGAGTGCGCGCGCCGCCCGCGCC
>JAAMXP010000211.1:11893-23350 GCA_019693395.1 Ettlia oleoabundans
CCCCCACGCCCACACGCAGACCACCCCCTCCTGCGCAGGTGTTCATCCCTGAGCTCAACCGCACCTTTCGATGCCCACCCACCTTTCGCGTGTTTGGAGCGCAGAATCCGCTGCAGGTGCGCTCCCTGTCAGTTTGAACTAGGCAACCAACAGACAGCCACGCACCACCAGCAGATGAGCCATATCCTGTCCACTCTCTCCTTCTTACACGACTCAGCCACAGTAACAACCCAGCTGTGTCCCCTGCTGCTTGACCATGTTCCTGTGCCTGCATGTGTTTGCAGGAGGGTGGTGGGCGCAAGGGTTTGCCCAAGTCCTTCCTTAACCGCTTCACCCGCGTGCATGTGGAGCTGCTGCAGCACACAGACCTGCTCTTCATCGCAGGCAAGCAATTGCATGCATAGCGCAGGGCAGGGCATATACAAGTAGTTGGCAGCCCAGCCGCCCTGTGACCTCCTTTGCCTGATATGTTGCCCAGTATATGCTTGCCATGACTCATTCGTGCCCGTGTCTCTGCATCTCCAGCTGATACTGTGTCAATGCTGGTTGCTTGCCGGGCTGTGCTGCCTGCAGGGGCGCTGCACCCGCGCATCCCGCCTCAAACCCTGCACCGCATGGTGGCCGCGCTGCAGCGCCTGCACCACGACGCAAATGTCAGGTGGGTGGGGTGGGGCTCGCAAGCATGCAATCAGAAAACTGTTGCAGGGATGGAGAGGTTAATGCGTGAGCAGCCAAATATTGAGGGACTCACGGGGCCAGCTTTGCATCTCAGGTCTCCGCATATCCCGTTCAACTAGACACTTTCCGTTGCCCACATATGCCTGCATTCTTGTATTATGTGTGCAGCCGCTGTTTTGCCGGCGCGGGCGGCCCCTGGGAGTTCAACCTGCGTGACCTGCTGAGGTGGTGTGAGCTGGCAGAGTCGGCAGTGCCAACCCAGCAGCAGCTGAAACCAACCGCAGCCCCAGGCACAAGGGGGGATGGCCCCTCGGGCCCTCCTGCTACTGTTGCTCCTACTACCGACCCTCCTTCAAGCCAGGTGGCGACAGCCGGCGGCCAGGCAGCTGCGCTAGATGCTGCGGTACAGCATTATGCGTACCTCCTCTTTGTACAGCGCCTGCGTACTGCCGAGGATCGGCGGCATGCGGCGCAGGCTTTTGCTGAAGCCTGGGGCGAGCAGCACCAACAGCAGCAGCGGTTGCAGCACAGGGAGCTTCACATTTCTCCGGCTGCCCTCAAAATCGGCTGGGCCCGGTTGCCGCGTGGCAGCAGCGCCACTCCCGATCCTGCTGGTGCCACCACAGGGCAGCAGCTAGCGCTTCTGCCCAGCCAGTTACCTGTGCTGGAGAGCATGGCAGGTGAGCGAGGGAGGGGGGTGGCATTGTGTGTGCATCAGGCAGGGGGGGCACTGCTGCAGCACCCTTGTTGGGATTGCCTCAATGCAGGACACCCAGTGCAGCTAATTGCTTGTTATGCCTTGACTAATCAAAGTTTCATCCGCTGTTCTCGCCCCTACATGCCTCTCATCCTCTCACACTGCTCTGCCCTTGCCCCGCAGAGTGCGCCGCACGCGGCTGGATGTGCTTGCTGGTCGGCCCCCCTGCCAGCGGCAAGACAGCTGCAGTACGCACCCTGTCCCGCCTGTGTGGCCAGCCGCTGCTGGAGCTGAGCCTGACCAGTGGTACCGACACCAGCGACCTGCTGGGCGGGTTTGAGCAGGTGGAGCCGCAGCGCAAGGTGCAGGTGAGTACAGGGGGCGGGTGTAGGGTTTTATACATGGTGCATGTGTGGGAAGACAGGTGAGTTTAGGTGGGTGGGTGAAAGGCAAAGAGGCAGGTCATGGCGCCCGAATGGACCACAGCGACGGTGCGGTAGGTGGAGACCAGCTTAGCGTCGCTCCTTTCCGCATGAGTTGTTTCGGTGATGATCACACAGCGTCTTTTTTGGCAGGCGTTTGGCATTGCCTGTGATTGTTGTTTTTACCTTGTGTGTTGTTACCAAGCGTCCCTTCTGTACGGTTGCTGGTGGCTCCACTGGGTGTGTTTCCATTGTTGCAGGAGCTGGCACGGGAGGTTCAGGCGTTGCTGGCCACTGCAGCCGACATCTTGCTGCCTGTGCTGCGCCCCACAGACCCCCAGCATCAGCAGCTGCTGCAGCTGCTCAGCCAGTGCTGGCAAGCCTGCTCCGCCAGCACCCGCCCGGACGCTGAGTCAGCAGGGGGTGCCCACTCAACTTCTGCCGCTCTCACAGCAGAGGCTCAGCACGTGCAGCACGTGGCGGCGGTGCAGGCGCTGCAGCAGGTGCTGACCCAGCTGCTGCAGCTGCTTTCCAGCATACAGCAGCAGCTGGATGCAGCCGGTGGGGGAGTTGAGGTGCAGGCACGGGTTCAGCAGCAGCAGCGGGTGCAGCAAGCGGAGGAGGCGGCGGCAGGGGCTGCCGGCAGGGCTGCTGAGCTGGCAGCTGGCCTGGCTGGCAGTGCTGAGTCAGCAGCGGGCAAGTTTGAGTGGGTGGACGGCGCTCTGACGCGGTGAGCCCTGCTAGCAACCGTTGCTCATTAATATGAAATCGCACAGCGGGCCTTGTTTTGCTTCCCTTCTGCCTGCGATGCTACCTCACTGCCTCCTGCTCATCTCTACCGTGCGTACATTATACATGCCTGGCAGCCCCGCTCTCTATGCCTACAACATGCTGCCTGCTGCCCTCCCGCTGCAGTGCCATTGAGCGTGGCCACTGGGTGCTGCTGGATAGCGCCAACCTGTGCAACCCCACAGTGCTGGACAGGCTCAACCCTCTGCTGGAGCCGCAGGGTGGGTGGCTGGCTGGGCGTCTGACTTTGTACGTATGTCTGCAATGTCAGCACTTTCTCGCAAGGAGCATACGGGGGGCTTGACAGAGCTAGACACTGGTTTTTTTTTATCTTGGCTGGTTGCGTTGAAAGCTGTCACACACGTCCACCGCCGCTCCCCGCCTTCCACCTTTCTTTGCAGGTGTGCTACTCTTGAACGAGTGCGGCGGCAGCAGCTTGGGCGGCGCGCGCATTGTGCACCCCCATCCCAACTTTCGCCTTTTCCTGGCCCTGGATCCAAGGTGGGGACTGCGCTGTGTGGCTGCCTGCTTGGCAGGTTGACAAGCAGGGAACTCGTGCACAGTTGCACAACAGCACAACCGTGCATGCAGCTTTTTGATTGGAGTTTCTCCGTTTGCAGTTGCATTTGCTTTGGTTATGAGCGCACCCCAAATCTGTGTGTGCAAGGCACAGCTGTTATCAGCCCTTCCAGCTGCACTACGTTGACATTTCGGGGCTGCTTTCTTCCTTACCAATCCACCCATCCCGCTGCAGGCACGGTGAGGTATCTCGCGCTATGCGCAACCGCGGCATAGAAATATTCCTGCTGCCGACACACGAGGAAGAGGCATCAGCGACATCGACAGCAGCACAACCTGCCAACCGCTCACAGCAGCAACTGCCGTTGGCTCAACAGCAGCAACTGGCGTTGGCTCAACAGCAGCAGCAGCAGCAGCAGCAGCAGCAGCAGCAGCAGCATTTGTCAGGTGCCAGCCAGCATGGCGAATTGCAGCAGGTGCTGGCGCTGGCGGGTGTGCCCGGCACAGCGTCGCCGGCGGCCATGGCCGCTGCACACGCGGCTGTGGCGGCCTACGCCACTCGCCGCCACAGGTGATTTTGCTTGCTTCTGCTCATGACCTTGTCTCGCAACTGCCCTGCTGAGCTGCTTTGGCTTGCATCCTTTGTTTGTTTAAAAGGATGTGTGCAGCTGCAACCCTTGTGTGCGTATGACATAGCCATCAGGTAGCTTATTTCATTACATTCATTCCTTTCCATTATTGTGACGGTCACGTGCCAGCCACATGCCCAACCGAAATTGCCTGGCTGCCTGCATCCCGCTTGCGACTGCAGACGTCCCCCTGGGCTGCGTGAGCTGCGGAGCTGGGCAGCCCTGGCAGCCGCACTAGCAAGCAGAGGCTGGCCTTTTGCCGCCGCGCTGCATACCGCCTGGCGACAGCTGTACGTGCGCGCCGAGGCGGCAGCAGCAGCGGGGGCCGAGGAGGCGGCGGCGGTGGCGGAGGCTGCCTTTAAGGAGCATGTACTGCCATTGCTACAGTCGGATGGTAGCAGTACAGCCGGCAGCGATTTGATACTGTACCGCACGGCAGCCTGGCCACAGCCGTTGGGGGTTGGTGCTTTTGCAGCTAACTCCGCAGCTGCCTGCTCAGAACGGGACGCAGCTGTTCTGTTGCAGCACCTGGCAGTGCTGGCAGCTGCTGAGCTGCAGCAGCAGTACAGCACATGTGGCTGCGGCACTGCCCCTGAAGCAGGCGCCAGGCTGGTGCAGAGTAGGGATACCTGGGTGCAGGAGTTGGGCTTGGTGGCAGCAGCAGCCACCCCTGCAGCACAGTTAATACAGCTTTTGGCGGGAGGCAGCCTGCCAGGTAGCGAGGGTGACATAGATACAGATGTGGGTGCAGCTTCTCTTTGTGCCCCGGCAGCAGCTCGAGTTTTTGCAGAGCGCTGCAGGGCGGGTGCACCACACCGCCGCCGCTTTACAAGGCATGCAGCTGCGATAGTCAGCCAGCTACAGCGCTTGCTGGGCGCAAATGATGGCAGCAACACCAGCAGCGGCGAAAGCAACAGTGTGGCGCTGTCGGCCGCACAGCAGGCACAGCAGCTGGTTTCCAATGTGCTGGCACACCCCTTGGCAGAGGCGGGCGCCGCTATCCAGCAGCAACTGGCAGCTGCAGTGCAGCTTCCCGATGAAGACCGCGCTTTCCTGCCGCTTGATGTCGCATCGGCGCAGCAGCTCCAACCTTACCTTCTAGCAGCAGGGCTTCAGGCGGATGCCGCCTCAGGCACCACCCCCAGCAGCTCTGTGCACCACCTGTGGCAGCAGGTGCAGGAAATCAGCGGGAAGCTGGCCGCACTGTGGCATGCGGTGCAGGCAGCTGTGGTGCTGCGTTCCGCGGCAGCGGGTGCAGACGAGGCGGTGGCAGGTGGCAGCGCGACGCTGCTGCAGCTGTCGTGCTGGCGCTATCAGCGGCCTAAGGTAAGGCGGGCGTAGTAGGAGATGGGAAGAGGATGCACATTAATCGTAGAACCGGTTGCTGCGGAATTGGCTTGGTTGTGCAAAGAAGGGAGGAATGTGGGGGGATTTACCACAAAGGGATTAAAAACTTGGTCAACTGCCATTGCTGGTATGTATTTATCAGCTCACGCTGTCCCTCTCACTCCGCCGGATGCGCAGGAGCGGGCACGGAAGGCGGCAGTACATTCCACCATTGACTGGCTGTACGCCGTGTTGCTGGCGGTACAGCATCTGGAGGAGGCACTGCTGGTACCGCCTGCGGAGGAGGGAGGCGCTGCACAGCAGCAGAGGGGATGGGCCACCGAAATGGCGGACAAGGCAAGCTTGGTTATGGGTGTAGCCAAATTAGCCACAAAAGCTTAGCCATCGCTGCGCCCCTTGTGCAGGTTGCGACACTGTCCGCCTGGGTTGCATGCTTTATGTGTTTTGGCCAGAAGACTTATGCTGGGTTCGTCAAGCCCTTGCACAGTGCTGTTTGCATTGGGCCAGAACTGCAAGTTGAAAACTTTGACTGATTGTTTGCTGTCCCCCCCAACCTCCCCTGCAGCTCTGCGCCGTCCAGCAGTGGCGCTGGGGTCTGCTGCGCGCTTTGCACGAGGATCCCAACACAGCGCAGCCAGCAGCACTGCCCCACAACTACGAACAGCTGTTGTTCGGTTGGATGCGCCTACGCAAGGCAGTGGCAGCGCTGCTTGCCGCTGCAGAATTGGGCGCAGATGCAGGGAGGGGAGTTGCTGCAACAGTTGGTACCCCAGCTTCTAGTTGGGCAGATGCAACACGTAGCTGGGCAGCAGCTGCCGAGCAGTTGGACGTGGCGGCTGGCTTTGCTGCCGGCGCGCCGGCATCCAAGCTGCTGCTGTGGAAGCATGGCGGGCGCCCGCTGCTGCCTCGCTCCCTGGAGCTGAGCAACGCCTACTGCCAGCTGCTGGCACTGTGTGAAATCAGCAGGTGAGGGGCTGATATGAAGAGGGTAAGGTTGTAGCTGCATTGCAAGGCTGGCTCTGAAGAATGAACATGTTGTGGCTTGTACAAGGCTCATGTATGCCTGCCAACTAGTGGCATAGGAAGCAATTAGCTTGCCTTACCAAGTCGCACTAATCAACCGTTGCTGTGTGCAGAGTTGGTGCCACGGGTTTTGCTGCCGACCACCGCGGCCAGCCAGCAGCCCTGGCTGCTGCAGGCGTGCACCTGCCTCTGTTGGATATGGAAAGCGGGGAGCAGCAACAGCAGTTGCAGCAGCAGCAGCTTGGGGCAGAGGAGCGCAGCTTGGTAGCGGCTGCAGCAGCGGCGGGTGTAGCAGCTGACCCCGCCCTTCGTGCCGCTCTGTTGGAGGGCCTGTGCTTGTTTGTGTCTGGGGCCATGCTGGCACAGCATGCACAGCATGCACAGCATGCTGGCTTTGCGGCACCAACCGGCGGTACAGCCGAGGCTGAGCTGGCAGAGATTGTGCCGCTGCTGCGAGCCAAGGTGCAGCAGTGTGCGGAGGAAGCTGCAGCGACAGCGGCCTCTCTGCTGCAGACGGGGGTGGCGATCCCTGCGGCAGACACAGCCGAGGAGGGAGGAGATGAGGAGATGATGCTCGACGGCCCAGGGGTTGGTGGTGTAGCCGGCAGGGAGGCGCAGGGCGTGCTGGTACCAGCGGCACGGCTGACCTGGGGGGATGACCCTGCTGTTAGCACGGCAGCTGCAGGGCAGCTTCCAACGGCTCTGCCCGCAGAGCTTATGCAGTACCTTAGCTGTCGCCGCCTGCAGCTGCAGCTGCTGGCCCTGCAGGATGCTGCTCTCGGTCGCAGGCAGCTGCACCTGCTTGCTGGCGGCGGCCTGCTGCGGCTGCTGGTGCGGGGTCAGGACACTGCAGACTCTGATGCCCAACACGCCACACACCAGCAGCAGCAGCAGCAGCTGCTGCAGCTTGGCAGGCTGACCGCTGACTTGCGGCAGCTGGTGGCAGCTATGAGCGGCAGCCCCGCCAGCAGTGCTGCAGATGCCGCCTCTTATCAGCTGATGCTATGGCTGCTGGAGGCTCAGCAGCAGCAGCAGCAGCAGCAGCAGAGACCAGATGGCATGAATAGCGGCGGCAGTGACTGGCAGCAGCTTCTGCAGCGGTCCCTGGTTCATGAAGCGTGGTGGCGCTGGCAGCAGGGGCTGTGGAACGGTGCCTCGGCGGTCCTGCCTGCAGCGCATGCTGGCGCCGTAACAGCATCAGCGCAGCACCAGTGGGCGGCTGTGGCGGCCGGCCCGCTGCGCATGCACATTGCTGCGGGGACGGTGCTGGCCACTGGAGTGACGGCGGGCCCACCAACCCTCATTGCAGACCGCTCTGCACGCCTGCTGCAGCTCAAGCTCGCGGCTCGGCAGCTGTGTTCAGCAGCTGTGGCTGGCCACAACAGCAGCAGCGCTACCTCGCAGCAGCAATGGCCGGTGGCAGCGGCAGAGTGGCAGGCTGCTGCAGCACTGGCAGCAGCCACCCTTGCCTCCCACTTGCCCAGCATCCCAGACACCAGTCAGCGCCGCCAGCTGGAGGCAGCGCTCAGCTGGCTGGCTGGGCCGCGTTGTGCTGATTTGGAAGCTGAGTCAGCACAGCGCAGCACACCGGCACAGCAGGCACAACGTGCTCAGCAGGACGCCCAGCTGTTGGCTCTGGCAGCAGAGGCACTGGGAGGCAGCAGCCACCCGGTGCTGCGGGAGCTGCTGCACCCGGTGCTGCTGCCGGCACTGCGAGGGCTGCTGGTGGGAAGCGCCGCTGCCCCCCTCATGACCTTGCAAGGTGGGTGGCAGGGTGGACATGTGTCACGCGGATTGGTGTGTTGTGTGTGGGGCACTGACGCTGTGGTGAGTTTGATTTAGCTTGCATGCAATGTGCTCAGGTGATGTGGCATGCCGGCACTGGCTCAGCGCCTTAATCACACTATACCCTTGCTGCTTTCCCTACCCCACTACCCGCAGAGGGCCTGGTGGCACGAGGCCGCGTGTGGTGCCTGCTGGGCTTGTTGCGCCTGCACCTGCTGCAGCCCACCGTGGGCGCCGACCCGGCAGCCAAGTACGGGCTGGTGCGGCGGCATGTGCTGAGCCTGCTGCGCTGCCAGGTGGAGCCTGAGCTGGCTGTACGCAGGCAGTACAGGGCAGTGCCAGGTGCGCTTGTAATGCTTTCTAGCTGTCTGGATGACCAATAAGCGGCGCCGGAAAATAGGGCCGGGGGTGGGATGGGCTATGGGGGATGGGCTTTGGGGCCCGGGCTTGGTGCCATTGTGTGGGCCAGAAGCACTCCAACCCGCATCATGTTCCGCCTCCACCGGCATCATCAGCACATTTTCCTTCCCACCTGTAGCCTGGAGGTAGTTAAGGGTTGTTGTTGTTCTGCGTGCAGGCGGTGCTGATGAGTCACCGAGGATTGCTGAGTTGGAGGCGCGCTGTAATGAGCTGGCACAGCAGGCGGAGCGACTGCAGAGGCGCAGCACGCCGCGTCCCACCCCGCCACAATACCTGACAGTGCGTGCCTGCTGCTTTTGATATGGCACATGCCTCTCTCAGCACAGTTGCATCCCACCTGCTTGTGTCGGCAGCACCGGAATCGTCAGCTCCTTGAACGCTTGGCCTTCATTGCTAATCAAAATACACCCCCCGCTTCTACCTGCAGTTGCGTGATGATGTGGCTCGTTTTGTGTCCAGCTTTGGCTCCGTGCCACGCTTGCTGGAAACACTGGAGCAGCTCAGGCACGCACCGCTGCTGGCGTGAAACTTGCTTATAAATGAAGCTGCAGTGCAGGCATCTCCCGCCTGTTGTGCTGGGCTGCGGACTCGCTGATGCAGGTCCTGCCACTTGTTGTGCCATGTCAAGCCCGCTAGCAAACCCTTAACGTTACCCCTATTTCCACCTGCAGTAGCAATGAGCCCACCAGCGCGGCCGCCGGCGCCAGCCAGGCGTCTGTGTGGCAGCAGAACGCGGCGGCGTGGGCAGAGCGTCTTGGGCGGCAGTACCCGCTGTACCGCGATGTGGTGCAGCCTGTACAGCTGGCGATACATGAGCTGCGGTACGGTCTGGCCCTGATGGCAGGCAGTACAGCGGTGGCTAGTGATGCTCCCAGTAGCAAGCTGGCTCCAGTGCTGGCCCGCCTCATGTCCTTCCCTCGGGCCGATGCTGCTGCTGCTACAGCTACAGCTGTCTCAGGTGGCAACGTGACTTCACCCTCACCTTCCATCCAGCTGGACAGCCCAGCAGTGCAGCAGGCAGTGGCAGATGCGGCTGCCGCCGCCGCTGCCGAGCTGCGTAGCAACCAAGTGGCGGCAGCTGCAGGTACGGCGGCCGAAGCAGCTGACGTGGCCGAGCAGGCAAAGCGCAGCGCCTACACGGCGGCCATGTCAGCACGCCTGCAGCTGCTGCGCTGCTCCCTCAGCGCTGCAGCCAGGGAGGCGAAAGCGGCACGCCTTGGGGCTGCTACTGCTGGAAGCGCTGGTGGGGCCCAGGCTTCCGCTGCAGCGGTGGCGGCAGCGCAGCGACGGCTGCACACCATATTCATGGGTGAGTATCAGCTGCTTTTGGCAGCAAGGTTGACAGGCAGCAAAGCAGACGATGCTGATGCTGCCATTTAACCCGCCCTCATGCTGGAGATTTATCTGCCCACCACAAATGGGTTGCAACGTTCCCTTCGTTTTTGCATTTTGATATATCTCTTTGTTTGTGCCTGCCACGCTGTTGTGTTACTCGGTGTTTAGCTCTTTAGCTCACTAGAATCTTCATGACACCTGCCGTCGCCCCTTCCGCACATTGTATGGCCGCAGAGTTTGTGGGTGCATGGGAGGAGGTGAAGGCTGAGGAGGAGCGGCGTGCGGCTGCCGAGGCAGAGGTGTTCAAGCACAAGACGCGATCCACAGACATTACCAGCGAGGAACAGGTGGGCGGGTGGCGGGCAGACAAGTGGGATATGCCCATACTGGGCTCCTTTGATGCCTGTTCGGTTTATGAACGTTGCTTATCTTGTGGCCTTCCTTCTGATCGACCCTTTTTCCTGCCCGTCATCTCCCACACAGGAGGACGAGGAGGACTACCAACGCCGCTTCCCCGACCAGTTTGCCCACTTTGCTGATCTGGCGCCAGACGAGCAGCCAGACACATTGGCAGGCGACAGCCAGGCGGCGGCAGCCGCGGCTGCTGCTGCTGCCGATGCCGCTGCCCTGGCGGGCGGGCAGCAGGGTACCAGCGAGGAGGAGCAGCAGCTGCAGGGTGCTGCGGTGATGTCGGCACGGGAGCTTGTGCTGGGACCTGCACTGCAGGATCTGGTGGCGGTACATGCTGCCAGCTTTGGCAGCACAGCCAGCACTATGGATAGTTCAAGCTCAGGCTCGGATGCTGCCACAGCTGCAGAGTTTTTGCGATCTTATGACCTGGGAGTGCAGCTGCTGCGGGCTGTGGGGCTGCTGGCACCCGCCACCCTGGATGCCGCCACCTCCAGTGGCCATCTGTACGCCGCCTGCTGCCGCTTCCGGTCCCTGGCGCAGCCGCCGCCCGCCAAGGTGGCTGGCACTGCAACTGCGGGTGTGGACATCCAGTCTGCATGCGTGGAGGAGGCGGTGCTGGTGCAGCAGCCGGCGTTGGCGCTGCGGCACCGCCTGCTGCAGCTGCTGGAGGAGTGGCCAGATCACCCGGGGCTGCTGCAGGTGAGAGCAGGGGCAAGGGGCATGGAAACAAGAGAGACTTCTATCGCAGTGCCTGCGGCGCCACTGCTGTCCCGTCTTGGCACAAGGGTAGGCTCAGCCCCGTGACATTCCTCACCTACCCATTCCCACCCCGCCCTAATAGTCACCCCGTTCCTTCGCCCTGTGCAGCTGTCTGCGGTGATTGACCGGCTGTTGGGCATGCCTGTGAGTGCCCCCCTAAAGGCAATGTTGACCGGCGTGGAGCTGCTGCTGGCCAAGGCACAGGTGTGTATAGGCTGGGTGCTGGCTGGGGGTGTAGGCTGGGTAGTGGCGGGGGAGGCTGCACCAAACTTATTGCATCGATGCTGGTTGATTCAACGGCTTCATAAGCGTGCAGCACGTTGACAGGAATGCGAGCTGCCTGTTTAAATCCCAAAGCAGTTGCATATCTCCACCTATAGTGTGCATGTAGCAGCATTGACCTGCTCTTTGGCACTGCACCTCAATGCCCTTGTGGTGTGGCGCACTTGCTTGCAGCTGTGGGAGGAGACGGCTGCCCGGCACGTGTCGCTGGCGCCGCAGCTGGCCCCGCTGTCCGCCCTGGCCACCCGTTGGCGGCGGCTGGAGCTGGCAGGGTGGCGGGGCCTGCTGGACGCTACACGGGAGCGCGCCGCACAGGTGGCGCATCAGGTGAGGGCACCCTGGCTTTGTTGTGGGGGTGGGG